>JAOVVB010229188.1:0-24241 GCA_028570985.1 Heterobranchus longifilis
TTTAATGACTGTTTTTAAATGTCCTTTTAATGTTTTATGTAAAGCGCTTTGAATTGCCTTGTTGCTGAAATGTGCTACATAAATAAACTTGCCTTGCCATAACTGTAATGGTGTGGAAACAGTGGAAACAAGAACAGCACAATAACAATGCTGGAGCACAAATATAACAAGACATAAGTCCATATGTTTGTTGTCCTGGTCAGTTGTTTGCTAATGCAATTCCTACTTTTCCTTGTTATTGCTAATTTTATCACCTTGTCCTTGTACCTAATACTGTACACGATCATTTTCCCTGAAGGATTCATCAGTGAATGACTCCACCTCAAGGCTTCTTTATGTGAATGCTGTGAGATATTATACGCTTGATATCCCTGCAATGATGTTCCAGCATGCTGTCGTTGCACTACTGAATACTCTACTTTTGAGTGTGGTTTGCCATCGTGATGCACTTTGAAATGTTTTGTGGTAAAACGCCACAGAAAATTTTATTTTGCAATATATTTTAATTGTATTTTCATATGTATTTTAGCACTTTTTTCTATTTTTTTTTATCTGCACTACGTGCTCAGGGAGATGCTCCACTGCTTTGTTGTTTTATGCAATGACAATAAAGATATTTGACTTGATATGCATTATATACATTGCTATGAACATTTGTCAACATAATAAGGTACAGAGAGATCAAAACACACTGGCACTAGCAGTAGTGGAAGAAGTACTCAGATTTGTGCTTAAGTACAAGCGTAGTGTAGAAATACTCATTAAAATTATACTTAAGAAAAAGTACAAAAGTATTAAAAAGTATTAACATCCATATGTAGGCTACCGTACCGTAAGTACTGAGTAAACTTATTCATTATATCAGAATTTTATATATATTGCTGGATTATTAGTGATGCATTCATGTGTCCATCACTCTAATGTTGCAGGTGGTAAAGGTTGATCCCATTTGAATTAATTGATATATTGCTGGCTTGCTTAACCTATAATAGCATATGATAATTTATTAGTTGATTTAAAATTTGTATTAATAATTTACAACTGCAAAGTAACTAGTAACTAAAGCTGTCATGTAATTGTAGTGGAGTAAAATGTCAGTATATAGACCACATACATACGACAAACATGTTTGCTTTCAAGTTGGCTCACCCTGTTATGCGTGTACATCAGAGAGAAATTATTCTCAAAGTCACAGTGTGGTACATGCCTCAGGACCGGGGTTCTGTCTATTTTAGGTGCACAGCAGGGAAAAGTAGCACATAAGGCTTGACGTATTTAGGGCTGACGTTAGCTTTTTATTAAAGATCTGACAGAAGTCCATCAGTGTCATCCATCTGTGATATGATGGATATGATGTTTGATACATATTTACTGTATGAATTGATGAGCGCTACAGTAGAAAGCTCAATCTGATCCGATTCTGGCACAACATTGGATGCCACACAAGTACAAGCAAGCCATTGAGTCATTTGTGCTTCCACCCTGTAGAGAGAAATTACAGAATAAAAACCCAGCAATGTGTTAGGTGTAGGCGTAAAATGGAGGGGAGGGGGGGTCTTGTCAAGGAGCTTCCTCTATTCTTACACAAGAGATCTATGAGTATCGGGGAGTTTAATCTTTATTACCCCCTCAGGCCAACTCTGTGTGTTATCTGGATAACCTGCAGGGCTTCTTTCCATGTCAATGCAGAATGCCCTTGTTATGCCCATACACTGCCCCATCTATCATATACAGTTTTATAAATCATTAACCAATAACACCTTGTAGAGCAGGGAATCTGAACAGCAGATTTTTTTTTTTTTTTTTAATTTAAAGACATAAAACCTCAGGTTCTAAATACCTTATATGTTTTTTGTAATCAAATTTACTCATCTTGCAAAGTCTGCATTTATAAATTATGCTGTCTGCCCTCTAGTGGCCCAAAATTGATAAACGCCATTTTAAAATACTTGATGCTACTGTGTAATTAGAGACATGGTATATAAAAGAACATACTGTATGTAAATTGCATATGATTGCAAGAATTGTGCCTTGATTGCGATGCTGTACAGATGCTGTACAAACTAATTCTATTGACCGCGGCCATCTGGTCATTTGCTGTCTTGGCCAGATCTCTCTTGTAAAAGAGATGTGGTTCTCAACAGGTCTTATCTACGGAAGCGTAAAAAAGAAAATCTTCCCTGTAATCTTTTCTGGATTAATGAGATCAATTTTCATGAGAAAAACAGGGCACTTTTTTTTTCTCAAGTGAATGCACTATGTTTCCGTACTTATCTGGTTAAAATGTGTTGAATAAAAATGATACCAAGTAAAGTGACTATCGTTGGTTATTTAAAGATTACTGAGAATTTCTAAGACCAAGATCTTCAATACTTCTTCACTGATCCACTTGATTCCTATTCGAGACCGGGTGCAAATCATAGCATACTCGGTCCAAAGGGAGCCGTTGTATTGCTGCAGGTCTCAGGTCTGTCTGTCAGTATGTCTACCAGTGGCGTTTTTGCATTAGGGGCCAGTGGAGCACGGCCCCACCAGAGGGCGCTGTTACTTAGGTTTAGCTTAAGTTAATTACAAACTCGACTTTGTCTACTTCATAAAATGTTTTAATTTTTCATCATATTCTTAATCCAACTTCTTCTCTAGAGAAATATTGTTTTGTAGTGTGTAAATGTGTCTGTGTGGCTGATGCTGGCCCTACTGTCTGCAGTAAAGCACATATGCACGTGTATGTGCAAGTTCAAGGCAAACTTTCAGATTGAAAAGTGGAGCCTGACAACAAGGGCCCCTAGAAGCATCCCATGATTTGTTGATTTCAGACACGATAAAAAAGTGGTTCAAAAGGAAAACTTTGCTAACAATAGCATATCAGTGAGTCACATTCAAGTGCTGGCTGCTGTATTGATGGACATATATTGGCAGTGTGCTGTTTACTGTATGAGTTTTGCTTTGTGTTCTTAACGTCTTTGTGTTGGTGTTATTGTTACTAAATTATTCTTCAAGTATTGACAGCTGGAGGCTATGACATGTAAGCTAACATTATTGGCAGTGTGCTGTTCACTGTATGAGTTTTGCTTTGTGTTTTTATTGTCCTCATGTTGGTGTTTCTGTCATATTTTAGATGACATTATTCAGCTGGGTTTATCATCACTGTATTGGTGATTCATTGTTCACAGCAAACGCAGTGTCTCCCTTCTCTCACTTGCAGTTTATTGGTTGTGTAGTATGGCTTTACTGTAATACATCGTATCTATGGTATGTTTGGATTGCATTGCATCATCATCAAAATTTTTTGCATGAATATTGTGTGGCCCCCACCAGAATTTTCATACCAAAATCGCCACTGATGTCTACACGAGTGGATTAGAGCAGACATGATATCACCTCTCATCACATGGTGCATCATATGCATCATACTCATCGCAGGAGTAAAATGTGTTTTTTTGAGGCAGACCTGTCAACTGTGACATACAAGAAAGATTATGTATTTCGGCTCCTCTCGACTGTAGCAGGTTTTTAATTAATGGCTCGTCATGCTGCTGCTATTGTGGTGTTCTTTCTCTATTTGGGTGTGTGTCAGGTCAACCGAATTAGGTACTGAGTCTAATTATTTTCAGGGTTTTCTATTTAGTTCTTGTCCTGTTCGGCTCTCTTTTTTTGACAATGTACTTATACTCATGGGTTCAGGTAGGTCTTCCACAGGTCCACTCTTCCACTACGAGCAGCTTGAATTAACAGTTAAAATGAAGGCAAATTAATTCACTTTTGATACAAATCAATTGTGTTTTTGTAAATTAATTCTTGGCACAAAGGCAGTTATCTTCCAGAACTGAAAGTTGAAGTTAGTCGCTGTCTGACTCGCCTCTTGACCCACGAAGAATTTCATTAGTCTGTGTAAATTAAAACACATGGGCCCTCCATACACACAAATATATGCACTTAACACACAACCCACCCACAGACACCTTTCATATTTAATTATTGCTTTTTTTTTTTTTTCTAGCTCCATATAGAAAAGAATAGCTGTCAACAACAGCCCTGTACTCTGTAATTTCCTGTTGAAAACAAGGCTGCATGTCTGCGTCTGTCTTCCTGTCTGTCTAATCTAACCTCTATCAACAGAATCCACTGCTCATACACAGAAAACAGTCACCATCTCTGAGCAGTTTTGAAATGGTAAAATGGAGGCATAACAATATCAAGCCGCCTGACTGTGGCTCCAGACTCACAGAGCAATCTCCCCTCACCAAATCCCTGCAGCACAATTCAATTCCATATACTGTAACTGCAGGCCAGGGCACCCAGGATGTAATCTGACATCCATGAAAGGTTGGCAGGGCAGCAAGCATGAGCATACTCACCCAAGTCCATGAAGTAAAGGCAACCCTTTGCATGTAGATGGGTACTTATAAAATAATAACATATTTCAGTAAATAGTTCAAAATAAACAATATACCAAAGTGAAAAAAAATTGAACAAAAACAAAGATAAAGCAAATTAAACGTAGCAAGAATAAAAAAAAGTGTTTTTGATAAGTGAGATAATAATAATACATTTTATTTGTATAGCACCTTTCATACAAGAAATGCAGCACACATTGCTTTAAAATAAGAAAAAATAGACAAACAGAGCTAGCTTGCACCCCATGCTAATTAAGACTACAACCTGACAATGTTACTGTTTATCTCTTCTCTGCTCCGCTCTCCACCACCTGTCTGCTCTCACCTACCCTCTCTCTTCAGCGTGCACCAACGTTATTACTGTAGCTCCGCTGCAAAAATGAAACTTAAGTTCCCCTGGCATTGTTTACTTTTGCTTCTGTCAGATGGTTCTTGAGCCCTGTAAGCCAAGATGTGACTGTCACACTGACATCATCAATGAGTTTGACCAATGCGGTAACTTCATCACTCAATCAGTCAGTCAGTCAGCGACAGACTTTCCCTATAGGGCTGGTCCCCCAGCTTTACTGCGGTCCAGCCAAAAATTGTTCACCTTTCCTCTCAGAGCTTCCAAAAAATAAGATTTAAATAAATAAATAACATCAAATAGAATACATAGAATACATAACACAATGGAAAATAAGACCTGCTGAATAATAATAATGAATATAAAGTTAAAAATATCAAACAGCAGCATCAAAAGGTGTCCAATTTCTTACTCTGCTTTTTCTTTTCTACATCAGTGGTGGAGATTTGAATTTTTAAGATAAAAACCAAAAGAAAGAGATAACACAGCTGTTGCTGGTCGGATCTCCTCGGGCAGGGCTTTCCCAGGCGCTCTGACTCTAATAGCTCAGTCACCTCCGGTGTTTCCTCTGGACTGGACTTGCCAGGAGCCACCCTGAGGATGTGAGCCTGTGTGCTGTCCTGTGTGATGTCACTGGGAGCCACAACATGTACTGCCTTACAAACGATAACCTTAACCCTCATCCTACTGACTGGGGTACCTGCAGACCCCATGGTCATATCTCACAGGTGCTTTCCTCTATCATTCTAATTTCTCATGACTTTGTCATTCAATTTGTTCCTCATGACTTCATATCATTGTTTACTGTTTCTGTTTTAATTAGTGCTTTTAAAAAATACCGACATATTTGGGTCCTGGTGGACCACAGTCAAAAGCACCCAATTCCACCTGTGCAGTTAATAGATAAAATGTTTGCCATGGGTCCTCAATGAACATATCAAACACTATCAGGGGCATTCTTTTTTTCCCTACCTGTGTTTCACCTAGTCCTGCCCTACTGTGCTGACATTGGCGAGTGCTAATCTCTATAAACAGATTCTGCATATGGATGCAGAATCTGTAGGCAAGGGACAAGATTTTGGAATCAGAAGCATACTGGTTTCCATTTGTTTATTTCATCTTGTGAAGGGCTCTTTGCATGGGTAGAATATGTTCTTTCAAAAAATAAAAAATGTAAGTCTCCTTCAAATCCAAGACACACTGTAGGTTTAGTGAAAAAATTTAAATGCCTTTATTTTGCATGGCAACATACACATTTAAAATGACCAACGCGTTGCGACCAACATCTAGATTTTCTTCAGGGTCATGTCAGCAGTAGCTTGCACACCTGTGTTGTGTTACTAATTAGTGGAGTGGGAGTGCGGTGCTTGAGATTTCCTCATGTGCTCTGTCTTTTTTCATTCTACACAATATGCTAATTAACTGTAGCTTTCCTAAAATAATAATAATAATAATCTGTTTGTTTTTTTTCTTCAGCTGACATTAATTAATGTTTTGGGAAGAAGTAAGTTCACATTTTGCTATGATGGTTGCTTCTTAAAGTAGTTTATTCTTTGTCTCCCTAGGGATCCAAGTCGGTGGTCATAGGTTAAATATGTGGGTAGAATGAAGGTTAAAATCAAATGAAAAACACACATCCAGTGCCAGGGGGATGGATATTAATAATATGGTCCAGCCTGTTTAATTAAAGGTGTAGAAGTAAATCTGAAAATAAAGTGGATGCATTTTTTGCAACAGTTGTAGGAGAGAAAAAAAGAGAGCTTTGCTTGAGACCAGAGGTACAATCTTAGCAACAGGAGGTGAAGGCATTGATGGGTGGCTACTAATAGGTTTCTCCAGGCAAGCCATGGATATAAAAAAAAAGTAATAATAATAGGAGGAAAAAGTTAAGCAAATAACAGTAGTGAGAGTAGAATGATGAGCTGTGATGTGTTTGAAGGTCACTCGAGGCCTTTTTCTGTCATGAGAGCACCGACACAAATTGACTTGAAAAGTGGAAAGAAAGTGACTGTTAAACCTGAACTTGTAGTTGCTAAGAAAGAAAGAAAGAAAGAGAAAAATACACAAAAACAGCCAGTGGTCGTGTTAACCGAATATTTTTTTTTAACAATGACGGAAAAATCTGAAGGCCATTGGTCATGACAGATTAGAACACTCAGGGCGATCGATCTACCATAATTTTAAGTAATTCACACCCTGTCTAGTTGGTTGTGTGTGCATATTAATTAGCTACTATCTTGTCTTTGATCTCACATGCATGACCTCATGTCTAGCTTTAGCCATTGCATTGGTAGGCTATATCGCTACATACCATTTGCAAAATGTCTGTTTCTTTAAAAAGCCCAATAACTGTGATGGCACAATGGTGCAGTGTTTTTAGTGGCCTCTGCTGCAAAGGACTCATTCATCTGCTGTGTCTTGTGTTGACATGAGAAGTTGCCACACAGTCGGTGTCTCTTTTCATCTTTTCTCTCCATGCCCTTATAAATGCATTATCTATAATTTTGTTCTGTATATTACTTATAAAACTATTTAAAATTAAAATTAAATGCTATTACATGTTTTATTATCATTCAATTTTTAATTAAATGACAGGTAATAATAGATTATGATGGAATTTATATGACCCTGTCCCTCAAAATTGACAACGTGAAATTCTGATTTCAGCAAAATTTCAGCTACAAATTCACAGAATAATTTCTGTACTGTAGAAACAATCCTGTACACTATATTTGATGTTAACATGTAATTGTCCAAAAAATATGCAAGAATCTTGTTATTTGGCATGCTATTCTTGTATACAGAGCTTTGAAAAGTATTATTCTTTCATTAAGAATTAATTTTAATGAGATTTTTATTAAGTGGGTAAATTGTGTTGTATGAGTTTTACCCTCCATGTCATCCCTGGTCTCAGAATAAAGAAATATTGATTGTATTCAAAATGCAAAAAAAGAAGAAAAAAAAGAAAAAAAGAAATGTACACATACAGAGACTAATTACTGATTAAATACATCTTATTTTCATGAAACCTATGAGTTGACTGGGAGTTTCCAAATAATTACAACCCAACTAATAAATGAGTGTATTAAAAATGTAACACCCCCATAGGAAACTGTTTTTTTTTTTGATAGTCTGCAATCACAGCTGTATCTGCCCTCTGCAGTGGCTGCCGTGTTTTAACAGCACTTCAGGGCTTGGTTTTTGAGAAAATCAGGAATATTTTGAGCATTAATGTGTCTATATGGTCCCACCAGATCCTTCCCCTGATAAAGCTGCCCAAAGCCTAATAAGATAGGGAGCAAGTCTGAGATTAAAGAATGAATATTTAATATTTGAAGTGCCCTCAAACTTTAAATTCCTGTCTGACCTCACATTTTAGATGATGTCATGATGCCATTGGTGAAGGCAAGTTAATACAAGGCAAGTCCTACATTATTTATCTGTTTAATTTTGTTTTTGACCTTTCAGCACTATTTGCACTGTTAATTATGCCCCTCAATGTAATTAAACTTCCATGGGCAGGACAATGAGATTCAACCCAAAAAACACATCCCTTGTTGTCCAAGAAGAAATGTGTCTTCTCAGTGAGCTAATTGAAAGATTATTAATGCAACAAGTTCTCCTATCCACATGTAAACAACAACATAGGTTGCTTGTCAGTCCCCTATGATAGTTCCAAGAAGGACTGATGTGAGGGGTTTTCTGATCTGTCACCTCTATGTTTAAGTAACTAAAAGTAGCCTTGGTTAAGATTAGGAGATCTTGTTATGGTTAAAGGTAGGAAAGCATTGCCATCATGCTTAAAACAAACGAGTCTACAGCCATGCTAACAGCTCTGTGAGTCTGTACACAGTGGTGCTTTGAGCTAAATGCCAGTGACAATGTTAAATGTTGATGTTGTACAGGTATAACTAGTGTGATCTCACAGAAATAGAGCATCACGTATAAAGAGCGTCCACACGCTAAAAGTAGATCTTTGATAATAAAAACTGTAACAAAATGTATGTTTGTTTTCGTTGACGAGACGAGACAGGACTAAACAGTTACTGGTGGGCATTCATACATTCGTTAATATGAATCCCATGTACAATGGTGTGAAACTGAAATATATTTAATGTTGCATGAAGTAGCCTAAAACAGCAGGAAAACACAGCGGAGACAGCCTGACTCGCCAGCCTCCTCCCTCATGACAGCTGCAGCAAGATGCATTATTTCCTGAACATTCTGACACTAAAATCACGACAAATTTTTGATACGGACAGAACAGGAGAAAATTAACTTTGTTCGAGACCTTTTTCTGTCTCAGCAATGAACTCTCGCGAGATCTGACAACACAGCCGAGCTAACGTCCGCGATCGCCACATATTACAATTTTTTTTAATGCTAAATATTAGCTGTGGAGATATCTAATGTTAACAAAATAAAAAAAATAAAAAAAAACTCCACTTAAGAGACAGGAAGTGTGTACAAGTTCTTATCATTGGTGGTATTGGCAGTGCAGTATGTTTATAAATATTGAATATCTTTGGTATTTTGCATGCTGGCTCACTGTCATGGTTTACTGAGACACTTGATGGAACTGAGCCATGATTAATGACATTTGTTTCACCTGTGCTTTTCCTGCCGTGACGAGCCAAAATGTCTGCCATGACAAAGGTCTATTAGCAAAGTGCAGCTAATGCTGATGGGAATGCCAATAGGTTTTCTGGTATTTGAACATAAACAAAAGTATTGGACAAGTTACATTTTTGACCAGGTGATGGTGAAGGTTTACTGTTGAAAAGTCAGAGATCACCAAAGTTATTATAGAGTTCATCCTGAGGTGGACATGGACCAAATATCTGTTAATGGTAATCCATCCAATGTTTGTGCCAAACCATTTAGTTGAGATATTTAACTGGAAACATGAAATCTGGAGACAGGCTGGTCACCCTACCATGGATATGTGTACCAAATGTCTTCAATCTGGAGTTGTTGCAATATTTCAGTCTGGACCAAAACACTGAATCGACTGGCTGACAGGCTGAAACTTTCATCGGAAAGTCACACCACCAGAATGGCTAATACAAAGAAATAGCCTACTGTTGACTGTTGGTATCTTGGAGGATTTTCAACTCAATAACAGGGTCACATCACAGGGTTATCCATCGTTTATGTAAAAATCACAGTGATTACATGCATAATCACAATAGTGAAAAAGTTTTGAATAAATGGCTAACGCTGTTGTTTTTTCTGGTGAGGACAGTTTTAATTTAATAATGATGAAATCAATGAGGATCTGGGGTTGCAAATACTGTGATTGCACCACATCCATAGTGTTGCTTTTCTAAAATATTTTGCCAAGTTAAAGCAATACTTATAAATGTTTTTCTTTTTTTTCTTTTTTACATTTTTTAAACATGCCAATCATATACTGGTTCTGCACTGCACTTTTCAGAGATCATCTGTCAATCATACCATTTTCTAAGTGACGTCTTTTAACACATGGTAGCTATAAGTGCTAACACCGACTACCCAGAACAGCTTTTATTTATTCCATACCGTCCACAAATGACACAATTTCCTGTATTTTTCTACCTAATCGAGATCTGCTTGACATTTCGCACAGCAAATGTAAAACCTTTCATCAATGAGTCATAGGTTTGTAAAAAGGATTATACAAATCATATAATCATACAAGAGCTATTTTAAACTTTAAATAGAAATGAATTGACTTACAGTAATTTACATTTTTATAGGTTTGGAGTTTCAGAAGGATATTCTATTCATATTTGTTGAACTGGAGGATTGCTGATACAAGCAGGATCCCAAACTGTCAAAAGTTTCTTCTTTAACAGAAAGCTGATTCCAACTCTCAACTCAGCACTCCAATTTATTTTCCCCCCACATTGTGTCCTGTCCTCCCTTGCTGTCACTCTGCTGTCCGTCTTACAGTGCTTCCGAGCCGCTCATCCCTGTCGTAATGACCTCCTCAGGGACCTGGAGGCACTGTCTGCAATCCCCATGCTGTTTGGTGAAGGACTTTGCCACTTCATGTGAAACAATAAAAGAGCGGTGACAGAGCGTGGTGCCGACCGTCCTCTTGTTAAAAGCTCTGATGGCAGAGTGCATACAAAACCTTCACACCGAGATGAAAAGGACAGTAACTTGCAGGGTGAAGCCCTCTCTTGGTACGATGATGAGGCGGGGTGGGGAGCAAAAAGTCTCTTTGATTGCAACTCTTTTTGACAGCTTGTGAAATATAAAGGGAGTTATGGGAAAGAGGAGCAATCTTAGACACATGCTGTAGTATTCAAAGTGTCACAGAGGGTATGTTTTCAATACAGTTTACAACTCTATTGTTGATTATACGTCTGCAAAGATAAGGCACGTACACTGTAATGTTTTATATTATTTGTTTCCAATGAGATATTATTGAGTTTATATAGTGACTTTGCTGTTGTAACTCTGCTGCTGCTGCTCTAGAAACAACATTAAGGCTAGTTTCATTTAAAATATAAATCAATTCTAATCCTGTTCTGTTTTTTTTTTTTAATAATATAAAAAGACAACAACAATTATTTACTCATGGAAAAACAAGTTTTTATTTTATTTTATTTTAGTTGGATAGTTAAAATATGTTTTTAGTTGTTTATTCAGAATGGGACTCTGTCATCACCAGGAGCATACTTTTGGAAGCTAAAATGTTTTATTCTTCTGACTTCTTAAACTGCAGAATTGTTTGTATCTTTGTTCTTATAATGATGAACCCCATTTCCTCACAAGTTCAAAGAGTGTGCCAGTTAATCCAAATTAGCATAGCCTGATTAGTAATTTGAGATGCCAGAATGGAGTTGGAAATTAGAGAAGACGTCTTTATATAGAGATATTTGCATATGAATCCAGATAAATAATCACAAAAAGCTAATAAAAAGCAAAATCGTTGTCAGACGATAGCCGATGGGTTCCAAGATTGCATTACGGCCAATGAGTTCCGCTTCTTTTGCGCTCCACACGGATTGTTTACCTGCATGAAACCAAAGCCAGCTCGAACGATTGGTCGGACCGAGCGATTCAGCGATCCAAATCTTGTCCCATTGCCTACAGATTCTGCATTCATATGCAGAATCTGTTAGAGATTAAACAAACACAGGTCTTTGACCCAGGAGACTATAGTTTGTAGTTTATGAAACCAAAAGTCAAAGTTATTTTAACCCAAACCTTTACCTAAACTTAACCAAGTAGTTTTGCTTGTATTTACAAAGTTAACCATGTGTCCTGCGTGTTTAAAACTGCGACCGTAGTCATACAGTAGTTTGACTCATAGGGATACACAGTGTGTTACAAAGTGAAGCCAATGGGTCCTGACCAAGCTTCCGTAGGCTATGTGATGACTTGGGTTGGATCTGTTGGATGTGGCGATGCTCACAAAGAAAGTCCTTCACTCAAGTACTATTTTATTCTAAATTTCAGTGCTGCAGGCCTTGCACTCTGCAGGGAGCACTAAAACACCGCATGCCTGCTCAAGTAGAGTTTATGCAAGAGCGGTGTGCTGAAGTTTCCTTGATTTATGATATGTGACCTCGGCTCTGGTGCACTTAGATAACCGCTTTGGATGTGCAAATATTTCCCCAAGTCTGAGTCGCTGTCCCACAGCAGCACCCTGACTTTCCAAAAGTGGCAACTCGAGCAAGAAAACACACATTTTGTTCCCTCCTCTCGGTGCACTTCTGTGATGATTAAAATCCAACAGAATCATTGAAAGCAATTAGAATCACGTCCAGGCTGTCATCTGCCTTGTGGCAACCCCCCTCTGGCTTCAGCTCCAGATCGACTGGCTTCTCTTATGGTAATGAAACTGTCTATTTTGGGATAAGGTTGTGACAGTAGCTCCTCATGCGACTCTGCTATCAGTCTGCTAGTTTGGCATTAATCGGTTTGGAAAACAACAGTGGTTGTTCAGGTGTCTTTTATGAATTATTGCTGGAGGTGGCTGCCCCTGTGGATGTGCTTATTTGTGTTTGTGCTTATTTGTGTTTGTATTTGACATATTTCAAGGCGGTGTTGAAATATGGGAAGATTTATTGGGGATAGTTGATATTGTTTTTGTTTGATGCCTATAACCAGTGATGGAAGAAGTACTCACTTATTTACTTAAATAAAAGTAAATTCAATGATATAAAAAATATTGCACAAATAATAGAAAATCCTACTCAAGAAAAAGTACAGAAGTATTATCAGCAAAATGTACTTATAGCATCAAAAGAAAAAGTTGTCCCCTGTGTCTGACATATTATATATGACATTATTAGATTGTTAATACTGATCCATCAGTGTATCAGTAGCATTTTACTGTTGGTTCAGGTGTGTCTTAGCCTGGTATCACCAGACTAATTTGCAAATGTGTATTAATGCGGTTGTGACCCTCAAAACAATTTATCCGCTGTTTTACAGCCACAACAGTACCGACAGAGTAGAATATGGCAAAGCTTAGGACGTAAACTTGGCTGTGATTGGCCAGTGAGCCCTGAGCACGTACGCAGCATGCTCTCATGCACACCCCAATTTTTTTTTACGGCATACTGATGCGCCAGCCCACCAGAATTTGTCCCAGTACACCACTGGACCCAAGTAAAGTACACAGCCTACCGCAAACGCTACCATTGTGTGGCCAAATTGTTACAGGGGTAGTAAGCAGTGGTGTATATAATGTGAATTCCTGGATATTAAATGTTCATCTGTAGTGGTCCCAGTAATATTGTTTTTGTTGTGTACTGAACTGACTGTCACGCTGAATCATTTTGAAAGAGCCGCAGCCAATGGAAAAGATGTCATCACTCACTTGACCAATGGTTGAACTTTATCACTCCCTCAGCGACGGACAGACTTTCCCATTTATAGGGCTGGTCCCATTGCTGCGGTCCAAAATATATAGATTACATTTTGTAAGGCAGTGGGCAATTAGTGAATTATAAGATTTATCAGCATTGTGCATAGACAAGGCTTAGGTGTCTTACCTTTTAGGTTTTGATCACATTGTTGAGATTAGTCAGCATTGTACCTCTGTGCAGGGGACTAGCTTCTACAACCAAACTCCCAGAGCTGTGATCCGGATGTTCTTTTTTTTGGTCTTTCGAACAAAACCGGAATCATGAATATGCAGAAGGAGGAGGAGGATAGCAGCCCCTCCAGGCCTCATAAAGAGCAGCATTAAGCTTCCCTAATTAAACTGAACTCTCCCCTTCTGAACAGCGAGCATGACTTTGGGGACTTAATAGAGCCTCGCTCAGCCTTGGATTGGTCTCCTGCACCAGCTCCACTGCTAGAACACTGCAGGCTGCAACAATCAATAACGAGCAACTTCATGAATAGAGAACATCTTCTCCATTACTATTTTGAACAGACTGGCCATGGTAGAATGGCTTGATTTAAATGCATTGGATGCTGAATGACACCACAGCTTACAGCTGGTAAAGGTAATCTGTAATCCTCTGTAATGGCCTGAAGAAAATCACTGCATGCACTGATTAAATGAATTACACAAACATCCCCATGCATAAAATAAGGACCATTATCCAAACACCCCAGTGCATAAAATAAGGAGCATTATCCAACTAAGCAAACATTTTTCATAAAGTGGCATACCACATTAATGTTTACTGTGTTCCCGAGAATGCTGCTTGTTTTCCATTCACCTTGTGGGCCGATGTCTTACTGCGAGGGAGGAATCAACCCAAATTATGGATAAGGTGCCAAATATGAAAAATAAAACTCTCAGCTACAAGGTCATATTTCAGTCTCTATGGTCATTTCTGAGATTCATCTTTGACAGCTGTGTAAAGATACGGCTTTGTAGATGTCCCATTGGAATTCATATATAGTTGTGGATCCTTATGAAAGCTGCAGAGAAGGCCAAAGGGCACAGAGACTCACCAGCAAGGATCAGAATGCACTGAATCCTATATTTTGAAATTTTCATCGGATTACATCATTAGACACTGCTTGATGAATAACAACTCCTATGATGGATTATGGTGAGTTACTCCCTTATTGTCAGAATAAAGGAAAACATTATTATCCCTTGTCATGTAATAAAAACACAATGCAGTCAACTTTTTCCAAATGACTGTGCAGTTTTTTCACATACAGTGTTCTAACACAACACAAGGTTTAAGGGCAAAAATCATTTAATAACCCTGTACATGATGAAATGCTGAAGAATGGAAACACTAAAATAACAATAATGAGCCGCACAACTAAGCTAACGTGATCTCATGGGAAAAGCGTATAAATAGTACGTCACTTTCCACGTGTCATGTAACGCCCCACTCTCAGTCCCAACTCATCACGTACGGACGCTTGGTCAACATTGTGAATTCAAACAAAACATATGTTTAGGCCACAAAATTACTTGGTTTGGTTTCAGAAAACATCATGATTTCGATTGAAATAAGGATGTTTGTTACGCAAATGAACTTAGCCTACGTACGTAATAACTCAACGTTGACGTTTAGGTTTCACATGGGACACGAACAGCGGTCTCCTGGGTGAAAGCCATGTGTTTGTTTGACCCACCCACCCTTAACGGACTTTCTCGGTCTTAATAAGCACTAGAGAAATATTGATTGTCAAGGATGTGAGACGGGCTAAAATGTTAACTACTGCTGTGTCTCTGAGAGTCGGAGATCAGGTCGCTGGTCACTGCGGTTCACTGTTTATCTTAAATATAAATGTAAAGACTGACAATGTTTTGCAAGTGTAGCAAGAGCAGCGCATCTTTTCTGTCCAGTAATTCTGTTTCAAACTAAGAAAGATTGATATTTGGGTGGCATTTCCACAGAACTCTAAAAGTTGTTTTGTAAAGAAACGGCCACACACTACTTTATTTTTATTAATTTGGGGAAAATGCATTCTATATACTATGTATTTATCACAAAAATGCATGTTGGTATTTATTATGGATGGTCCGCCAGCTGCTGTAGATCTGACGTTTTAATTGTGCACCAAGAAAATGGCCTGAGTAATGTCTGAAAGTGTTTGTTTTTTTTTGCCAATAAGCTCACTATATAGTCCCACATAGCAACTCTCTATATAGGGAGTAGGGAGTAGTGAATGATTTCGGATACAGCCCATGTCTAAGCGAACATTAGCTAATGTTGCACACTTTTTCTGCTATAGGTTGAAGACAGGCGATGGACTCGGGAGTGTCACATCCGTTCACAAGAGAAATCAGTCCGCAGGCTGTTACAGGCAGCCAAGAAAGTTGGGGAAAGTTTCATTTTTAGGGTAAATTACAATCTTGGCAATGGCAATAAAAAACAATTTATACACGCATAAAATATACGCATAGCACTTTTAAAGCCCGATGCGAATACATGGCATGCAATGACATGCGAAAAGCAAAATAAAAAGTTGTGTTAACTGAAATAAGCAACATGACTTAAGAAATTGATGTATTATTCATGTGCCATTTCGTGAAACCAGGCTAGCACAAGCACTGGATGACAGAGAGCTCAAGCGTGGGTCTTCACTGTATGACAATAATTATGAGCCAAAGGAATTGTGCCTGTCCATTCTGTCCATCTCCACTTGCCAGAGGCACCACTGCTGGGACTAGAACATCGGTCACTGTAATGTTGGGTGATTGTTCTTTTCCCATGCAGTAAAATAAATCAATCCACACAGTAATTGTGTCCGCATTTAATAACCTTGTAGCACAATAATGTTGCTGGTTGACTTATATAGTTTCACTAAAGTGATTAATAATGTTGCAGTCAGTTAGATTTAGTTACATTCAGATGTGGCAATGATGCTGTAGAGCTGTAATAAACTGAAAACTGACTATTAAATGAATCATGGTTCTACCGGTGCATCTCTATCTCTCATCATTATCTAGCATAATTATTTTCACATTTTTATTCAGAGTTATTGAGGAGTTAACATGATGCTAAATAGCAGTAGTACTTTCCCAAAGTTGTGATTTGTCAGTTCTTGGGGGGAAAAAAAATTATTATTATGTTCCTTATTGTTATGGTGGGAAATAACCATATCACAGAGCCACCATAATGGCTTTAACGGGGTGCACGTAGACAAAGGGAGGCATTGTTGCTTGTTGTAATCTAAACATTTATTAACACAAAGAGAGTAGCATGGCAGAAGAAAAACATCCACTATATACCCCCAGCTGGTGCTCGTGTCATAATTCAGATTGCTTCCTTCTGGTCACTTACAGAGCTTCACAGCGGGTAAGTACATGTTGTAGCACAAAATATTTTCTATCTGCTTCCTCTCCATTGTCTGCAGGAGCTGCTCCTCCTGCTGAGTTATCTGATGTTTCCAAATTAGTTGCTGTCACTGAATCAGAGCTCATATCAATTTTCCTGAACTGTTCCACATAATGTAGTTGTGCCACCCATGAAGAGGTTGTTTGAAACCCGAGTCTCGACTGTTAACAATCAAACAGACTGCAGTGCTGTTGATCTTGGCTAAAGTGATTAGCCACTAACTACACAGCATTCCAGGCTGCATGTCTGACTGTTTCAGAGGTGTTCATGTGGCTCTTCCTGGTGGGAAATGTGTGTGTGTGTGTGTGTGTGTGTGCGTGCATGCGTGCGTGCATGTGTGTGTGTGAATTTTAAAAGTATTTGCACACAGGGTTAACTGCTGCACACCAGATGGGGCACTGGTCTCTCATTTAAAAACTCCTGACTCCAACTAGTCAAAGTCCACAACTTTAGTAGATTTTGCCAACTCGTCCTTCAGCTCAGGGGCGTCAGCGATGTAGTATGGTCTGGCCGCAGGACGTTTTCATTCTGGGATAGAATAAAAAAAATATCCAGATAGTTTCTTTCTTTAGACCTATCATAATCGTCTTGGGCAGTGCTAAGCTGGTGCCCTCCATTTACTTGTACTGGATTTCATGAAAATGTACATTATGAGTATGAAATGATTTGTGCAAAAAAGTTTTGTCAGTGAAAGTTTAAAAAAAAAATCTATATATAGCAAGATAGTTGATAGATTTATCCCAACAATATACAAGAAATAAAGATAAAGACAGGAAATTACATCTCTTTTTTTCTTTTTTTTTTTATAAATATGTGCAATAAAATAAAACCAAACCAAATCTGCTGTCTGAACAACTCCTGGCACACTTTGACTTGCCCAAGGTTTGTCCCAATTTTTATCCACTGATGTTTTCTTTTGACTCTTTGTGCGATTAGAAGGTCTGCGTTTGATGCCAAGCAGCTCAAGGCTATTAGTTATAGCTTCTGTTTTTCATTTGATCTAGGTATTTTTCCTGTCACTGTAAATACTTCTGAGAAGGACTACAAAAATTAACTTAGACCAGGAATGGAATGTTTCTACTAGTTTTTATTTCTGTTTGAAGGAGCCATTAATGGTGAAATGTCTTGGAATAACACTTTCTCTTGCTTGTTTTGCACCTGCGGCAGGGGAGCAGTCACATGAAAAATAACCTCAGTGGGTCAAAACAAAAAACTATGTGACCTGAAATTCAATGGCAAATGGAGGCTAAGTTTATCAGCAGTGCAGTTCTTCTGGATGTGCTTATCTTACCCTGCTGCCCGGTATCAGCTGCCAACATAATTTCACTGTGAAAGGGGGTTTCAAACTATTCCCATTGCTAATTATATTACTGGATGTTTATCTACCAAAATTGAATTATTTTAGAAGTGTGATGCATAACATCAAATTATTAATTCTCACCTAGAGATGTTTCTATGTGTGGAACCAGGTTCCTACCTAATTAGGGCAGAATAATTATGTCGAAAAGTTATTTAAGTGTTGATGCTGGATCTATCTCCTCTGCTCAGGCTTCATTAAGAACTTGTTGTGTAAAGAGACAATGATAGCACACTGTAATCAAAACAAAGCAAGTCTGTCAACAGTTTAACTTTCTAGCACTTTCAAAACTTTTGTTATGGTTGAGTTATCGTCGAAGACAGTATTTTCTGTAATGTGCAGTTTAATTGCCAGGTCAGTCAGTCATGTTTGCCACTGAAATAGCTACTGCATTTTATTTTAACGGCATACTTGGGTTTTCTGCCCATCTACTTGCAGCTGTAGACTACACGCTTATAGCAAATGTAAAAATGCACACATTCAGATACTCAAACTTTTTGTCAATTCTCACCATTCTCATGTTTTTGAATTAACAGTGAATCTAATGACTGTTTACTGTGAAAAATGTCACTTGTAGTGATGGACCCACAGATAAACTTCACTGGACTCCGTTCTACAAAGTGGTTTAGCACCATTCTTATTGTTTTGGTTTCCCAGGCTGTAACTTTACTGTTTTGCCGTGGCAGCTCTTATCAGTCTGGTTTTCAGCCCACCAGGCAGATATTTTCAGCAAGAAAATTCTAATAAACCAACTGCTTACCTGCTCAGCGCCAAAAGGCAAACATACAAAGTTGGTGATCATATTGGAGCATCCTGCAAGCTACAGCAAGGAGCCACATTTTTTTTTTTTTCTCAGGAGCTGGTGGAGACTAACCTGATGTCGTCAGATGGCAGAAACATCTGAGAAGTCGTCCTTGTAAACTGTTTAGAAAACGGCAGGTGCTTTCAAAAAATACCTGGCAGTATCTCTTTCAATGAAGAAATATTCTCCAGTTCTGATAGCAGCATCTACGCAGAGCTGCCATTGTTGTTTTGAATGAACAGCTGCGCAGTTCACACACTTAAACCACACCGGTACCTGCCAGTACCGTTAGCTCCTCACATTGTTGTTTGGAACAAAGACCTAAACCACGCCTGTAGCTAGGAGTCGCTCCTCACAGTGGTCAGCTGACTTTTTGTTCACTTAGTGAACCATCATCAATAGTTTCCATTTCTGTAAAACGCTGAATAGTCAATACATTACCACTTTTTCACAAGTTCAAAAGTTCTGGCAGCTGGAAATATACTTGCTTTTTGACCATCCGTTTTGCATAGATGTCGCGTTGCATTAATTTTGGATTTAAAAGCAAGTGTATCTCCGGCTTTAAAGCAAAAAATACGTAAAAACAAATAAAGCAAAACCAGTGTTAACAGCATGTTTGCCTTGGTGGAAAATTAAATCCAGTAAAGCCACGAGAACTGAATATAGCGTAGGGAATAGTAGATTTTCTACTACAGTATGTATTCATTTTTTTTAATATTTTGCATTTTTTTCTTTCAAGTGAAGTATTTTCCATTCTGTCTTTTATTCTCCCTGAAGGACAGGATGTGCAGCCGAATATGAGGGGGCACCAGAGGCTACTCTTGTATAAATCATTTCATTTTGCATAAATAAAATGGACCTTTGCAACTTTGAATTTCTAGATTTCATTCATAAGTGAAATATGAATGAATACACTTAATTTATACCATACTGTGTAGTAGCTCTTTAATTTAAACCTGCACTTGCTTGCCGTTAGAAAATAAGCGGTAGTGCGTATTCAAACGAAAAATGGAAAAGCATTTAAAAAAATGCAAGGGGCATCAACACAGTGGTGTCATTGAAATGAATGAGGGTGCAGTACTTCATAATTCATGCAGTGCTGATGTCGGTTTCACCGCAGCCAGCCATAGACAAGTACTCCTCTGCTAAAATGCCCTTTGCACATGCATTCTTTTGTACAGTACAGTTCACAGAGAAACACGATGGACCATATTTTTAATGCAGCAACACCCAGTGAGAGTGGTAGATCCTCTCCGAGCACACGTGGTAATTTTGTTCCTATAACATGCAAAGTTCAAAATAGCTGGTTGAATCACAATGCTTTATCATCAGAATGCATTTCAAGAATAAAACATGAAATGGCACTTCTATTAGAAAAGCTGGATAGGAGGCCATGACGCACAGGATTAATGACCCCCAGTAAATCTGTGATATTCCTCATGAACTCATATAACCCCCAAGTCTCATGTGTGCAGTGTGTTGGATTATTTTGCAGCCACCTGGTGTTATTTCCAATCGATTTAATGAAGGTACACAGTGGACAGCCTTGTGTAATGGCAGTGCAGCAATTCTAAAACTGGAGGCTGAAGGTCGATCAAACATACTTGTCCCCGTGTCTTTAAATACAGCTGGAATTTAATTACTGAGGGGGAAGGCTTTTCTATAATAATAGCCTTGTATAGCCAGACCTATCTCCACGGTGCTATGTCAGCGCTGGAGGAAGGTCTGGATCCAGTGTGTTTTCACTCTTAGGGAAAAAAAACTCTCTGACTTGTTTGCATTTCTTTAAACTGATCACAATTGTCTTGGGTGGCGCTACACCACGGATACAGCGACGTTGTTTCTGCAAAATCGTATCGGAGGGAAAATTTACACATGTGGAGGCAAGCCATATAAACACCATTACAGATTAACTTATAATATCCAGGAATTCACATTATAGACACCATCACTGACAATCCCTGTAACAATTTGACCACACAACAGTTGCAGTCCAGCCACATATATTGTAACCGAGTCTTGTTAGGAGACAGGGCTGTGTAAGTCGTTTTGGATAAAAGAATCAGCTAAATAAATGTAATGTGCATTTTCTTTTTTTCCACAGACAGAAAATGTGATGTTTAGCTCTGGCGTGAACTTGTGAGACACTACCTCAGCACCTGAGACTTGTTGCACATCCAGTCAAAGCACTTACAAGACTGAAAGGAAGTTATAATACCTAGTACATTGATGTGCTGTCATGTAGTTACAGTAAACGGAATAAGATACATTAATTGAAAGTCAGTTGAATTTATTGCCTATTCAATGCAATTAGCTGAAATTTAAGTCATCATTAGAGGTTTTCCTTTCAGGTTTTGTAACAACTTTGAACAACATTGAATTCAATGCTGTTCTGCACCCAAAGTCTCCAATGTCAGACCTTCATTTTGAATATATTACTGTCTAAGATGACTTGACATTTGCAATGAGGTGAATTACCCACCTCAAGCAGGTTTGAGAGGTTACACATCCCTACAAGTATAAATGGCTGACAGTCCCATACAATGGTATTTTGTAGTTTATGGGCTTAAATATAGGCTAGATGAATCCTGGGGCTGATTTATATGTTGCGTTCTCAAGATCTGTCGCCATTGCTGCAGTGGCAGACTGGAACTGAATGCACAGTATTTACACTGACAGCGAAAGCAGAGATGTTTGGGTTAACAGACAGATGAAGGCAGTCTATTTGAATGTGGAAGTGTATTCAGTTTCTGGAAAATGGTTAGGCTTTGGGGGGAAAAAAGAAGACATTTACATACAGCTTCTGTCCGACGGAAGTGTGGATGTAAAAGTGGAATAAACCCAGGAGGAATTACTTGCTAGCTTATGATTTAAATCATCAAACTCCATGCATGATCCCTTGCTTATCAGAGAGAAAAGACAATTTATTGAATAAATTAATAAAATCCCAGTTTATTGTTGTTGGAGCAGCTGATTACAGTTAAGACTGTAGATTATAACTTTTATTTATATGGCATTTATGCTGCTTTATTAAAGGCTTGAACATTACCTATGAAATTAAAATCCTTTGAATTATACTTTTCAATCTCTCAGCCTCACTCCACCACATTAATTGCAATATCTTGTATTGTCATTATTACAAAAGTAGCAAGCTAATATGTGAACTTCCCTTTTATAATATTTATCTTACATTCCTCACTATGGCAATTGCATTGACTTCTTGAAGTCTACAAAAAATGCTGATATAAAGTCAGAAAGGTTGGCTTTTTTACTCAGGAACTATCTTACAGTATGTCTTTCTCTCCACTCTTTTCTTTTCTTTAAAATAATCTTTATACTTGAGTAAATAACCCCATAGGTTGTTTGCACAAGCAGCATGTTACGACACATATTTCCCTTTATTGTTAAGCAGCGACCTCTAGTGGCCGTAGTAGTTATGACGGGAGCAAAGAAGGAAGTCAGGTGATGTAGTATAAAGAGCGACAAAGTCCGCATTGAGAGGAGGCCGGAGTGGATGGATGGGTCAAACAAACACACAACCAGGAGACCGCTGTATGTGTCTCGTGTGAAACCAAAAGTCAAACATTACGTAACTACATAAGAATGACATGTTCTACATCACATACTGTAACTGAAGTTACTTAACAAATGTACTTATTTTAATCCATACCATGATCTTTTCCTAAACCGAACTATATAGTTTGGTACCTAAACCTGTGACCTTTACGTTTAGGTATGCGGACGACGTGTTTATCTCCTGCCACCAGTTGGTGCGCTAATTTAGGAAACGCTCCTGTGGGTCGTATTAAGCCGGAAATATACTTGCTGTTTGACCATCCGTTTGCGTAGACAGTAATTCCGGAGTCTGTACACAATGAACGGACAAAACAGACACAGAGGTAGTGTCATGTTCGCATATTTAAAAGCAAGTATATCTCCGGCTTTAGAGGGTATGAACAATCAAACTGTGGTTGTATGGTTTGGAGGACTTAGTTCATAGGCTATATGTGGAGTTCTCTATTCATATCACATTGAAAAACCATTCAGGTCTGACAATGATTGCAGTCTTGCTAATTGCACTAACATCCATGACCTCTAAAACAGAGGTCCTTCCTTTCATGTCTATCTTTTGTATAATGAATCTGTCAACACAAAAAACAGTACTCATTTGATTCAGTAGCTATTAAGGTGTGTTATTATGTAACACTTCCTCCAGCTGAGGACTGTAATCAAGATTAAGTCATTTCAATTTTAAGTCATAACACCAATTCTTTCAAAAAGTAGTCCATGCTTTCACCTCCTCTTAGTCTGACAACTGAAAGAGACTTCATGCAGGCTTCAGCCAGAATGTATAATCACCCACATTCATCTTACTTAAATGTTTCTGGTGACTTTTAAGGCTGTTCATAGCCAGGTGTCCAGCGAGATGTGCAAGTCCCTTGTACACCACAGTGCACCCTCAGCTCAAAACATGATTCATGACAAAACTATGCGAGAACAATCGACATTAATTACAGCTTTTACTACATATTGATTGTAATATATTTGAAATATACTGCATGTGCTATATTATGTCATATGTGTTGAGCAGATAGATAACTGTAATTCCACAGCTTTTACAAGGTTAATGAGAATCAGTTGATGAATGCAGTACCTCCTACACAAACACACAAACATTAACCAGAAGTGATCGCCACTTATATCATGTCCTGTAAACTCATGGAGAGTAATGCATTAAAATGTCCCTGCAGTCAGTGGTTTCTCAGTTCTATATTAAAAATGTGAAAATTGATCCGGTACCCTCAGAGGCACCTCTACAGTGTAATATAAAATCATGTAAAATTTAAATTGTAATGGTATATAAACGCGAGATGAATTCAGGTCTTTAGGCTAGATATGCTTTCTGGAGACTGTCCTCCACAGGAAAGCAACAGCAGGTGTCGTTTGTTCGAGCAGTAATTACGACCGACGTTTGACGTTTTGTTGTTAGGCGGCACCCTCTAGTGTTTACAGATATTATGGCACAAGGGAAGCAGGAAGTCATGTGACATGCATTTAGAGCAAGAAATCTGTTTA
>JAOVVB010229189.1:0-10430 GCA_028570985.1 Heterobranchus longifilis
GAATACTTGGGCTGGTAACATTAGCTAACATGCTGCTACAAGTATGTTAGCATAATAGAAAGACTACAGAGGATGGTGGACATTAGTACAACTGGCTTATAACGTAACATTATAATGCTGGCCTTCCTACCGAGCTATATCTTGCTGTTTGCTTTTTGTATTATTATGAGGACACTACCATTTTGTAATTATTTATGATTTATGGTATGTTAAGAGCACCCTTTCCTATACTAACCCGAAACAACAAGCATCCAACACACTAGGATTTTTAGACCAACAGGATGAAAAGAAATGAATACATGGTTAGAAGCCCAGATTACTGGAGGTTGCCACAGTATACACAGCTACATACCATGCTGCTGTATATTGTAAGGGCTCAAACCTGCAATGTTCCAAGGGCAGCTGTAAATTTTCCTGAGTAACTGAATTGCTATGAAGTCATTCAGCTTCACTTTAGATGCAGCATATACTGCAAGTCTCTTGAGGTATAGTTACCATAGAGATGTTGTGCCCAGGACAAAAGTGGTAGACCGGACTCCTTGACCCGAGGGTTGACAATGTAGTTCATGAAGGAACAAAGAAAAAGTTATTTTCTCAGTCTTGTGCTTTGCCAGTAACACAAACGAAGAATTTGGGGGCCAGAACAATGGAAAGAATTGGGCACTTTAAAATGTTTGCATAACGAGCTCCTTCTCGCTGCAATGGTTCTCTTCTTTTTAATCACCTGCACTCTCCAGACCACCTACACCCTTCTTCATGATCAGATACAGGACCGACGGGCTGATGTATGATCCGAGGAATTAATCTGCTAAGCCTGATTGCCATTGGCGCCATGCGATTATGCACCTTGATTACTGAGCCCACCCCAAGGACCATGACGTGCCCTGGTGCACATTTTAAAGGTGCGCATAAAATTACGTGGTGATTACCCCACAATAGATCAATCCACGAGCGAATGAGACTGTGTGGCCATATGGACCGTCTCAAGTAGGACTGTGATTATTAATAGGTACTTGAGGTGACCTGATACCTGAAGCTTGAACCACTGAAACTGCCTCTGATCCTTCATATAAGCAAATAAATTCATTTTCATACATGCTGAAAGTCATTATTGGATTATTGTTGTGAGGTAGAATTGTTTAGAGTTCAAGCATGGATAAAAGGGATGATGGGCTCTTCAGAGACGACTGGGGCTGTACTTGTCCCTCTCAAGATAAACTTCAGATATTTAATGGCAGCACAGATGCAGATGGGCTCGACACTGAGGAGGACGTGCTTCAGTTATCAGCCTATATAATATAGATCTCGACGCTTGGGTGCAGATCCCGCAGATCCCGAGGGGGGGAAGTAGCAGAGGACTTTTATTTTGAAGAGCAGGTGCCACATGCCTCTAACGAAAGACACAAAAGAGGATGGAAAGTAAATCATGCCTACGTGTTGACTTGATCTACAGGAGAATAAATATTTGATAGCAATACAGAATGCCCACTGCATTATATTACATTATATTTTCAATTGTTACCTGCCGCCTGAATTTTGTGTTTTCTTTTACATAAATAAAGACATTTGCACCATAAATTAGTGTATAAAAATTCACCAGAATGCAGGAAATTAAGTGTTTGATGCTCAAACATTGTCTGAGGTAGGACCCCCTGCGTAATATGTGTCCCCACCAATGTCGAAATGAAATCTACAACCCTTGGATCTACGGGAGGTCAGTATTTGCTTGTGTATGATGCAAAAAAAAAATAGATTATGGAGAAAAAAACAAACCTTTGTGTGCCAATCAGAGGAAGGAGAAAGCATACAAGTAATGAACGTGTAAGTACATATCATTCTGCAATGACACTTATCCTCAGAATTTGGGCCCATCTAATCCTTCACTGTCATTTCTAAGGATCTTTTTTATTTAATCCTGAGCCAAAGTACTCATTTGGTACAGCAGATAAATAGTCCCATTGACTTATCCAGAAGCAATCCTACATTAAGCGATTAATTGGATGAGACAATGAAGAAGTGAAATCACATCTGTTCATGGTTTTCTCCCTGGTTACATATGGAATATGTTAGTCACACACACACACACACACACACACACACACACACACACACATAACCTTGGATAAACCCCCTCAATGTAACAGTCCTAATGTTAACATGTTTGCATTAGTAATATCCTGGCAAGGATTTAATGGACTTGATGTGCTACCATTCACAGCAGAGGTCCGCGTTCTGAGAAATCATGGTCCTCAGTGGCGGTCATGTGCCCTCCCTGCACAATTACTTAATGGCTTCGGCAATTACGCATATCTACAGGAGTAAAAAAAAAAAACTTAAATGTCAGTCAGTGGAAAATAACTGATTTATGTCTTTAGTCTGTATCAAAGCATGAGTCTGAGGGAGGTTTATGACATAGTAAACGTATTCGATAAAGACAACGCAGCTGAAACCGTACGCACACGCTGTAGATATATCAAGGACCATTTACAGTATGCAAATGTGAATTTGAGCTTCCAAATGCACAAATGCAGAAATTCCATCACTGGCCACAGTTCAATAACTCTTCAGTCTTCAAGTATCTGGATAATGGTCACTGTGACTGCACATCACTGCAATTCAAAACCTCAACTATCCATCACTGGACAATGTTTGCCACTAAAACAACATGGATAAGGGAGTGCGTGTTGATGCTGCTTGGGCCCTGTGCTATTGTAAGTGATGATGAGTGATAGACAGGAGAGGATGGGTACATACTATTCACAGTGCTCCATGTGGCAGCTTGCATTTTCACACTGATACAGTATGTTTGTCAGCTACAGACAACGCAGGCACTTACGCACTGCCGTGGGCAAGCAAAGTCGTGTTCTGCCAGCCGACTGTGTCACGGGCACATGCATGTCCTACGTACCACAGCGGAGTCCCTGCTAATACATGCCTGCATGGTTTGCAATGACACACTGTAAGATCTTGGCATCCCATAGAGATGCACAGCACAAAGCATCTCCCATTTTAAGTATAGACACAACCATCTGCTCCCCTAAATCTCTATACACATTTGCTTACCTTAAACATTACTTGTGTCAAATTGTTGGGAATTTTACCACTTCAAATACAAATTGTGTTGCTTTGGAAAAAATGCCCTCACTATCACAAAAAGAAGCAATGGCTTGCACCACTTTTTTTTCTTTTTTTTTCTAATCGAGAGGTTCCAAGGCACATAGACTATTAACTGCAAATGCACAGGCAGTTTTGATAAGAGGAGACTTCAGTACCACCATTCTTTGAGAGAGAGAAAAAATACATGATAATAGACCATAATCGTGTTCAGCAATTGAGTGGAAATTAATATCCTTTTATTGCAAAAATGGATGAGTGATTGAACAAAGGAATGAATGAACGGAGAGCATCAGATCATCTCATTGACATGGCAAGAAAATGTCCTGTTTAACAAGTTTCCTGTAGAGATTACCACAGCGCCCATGGTGTTCATCTCTACATTTAGAACATGAGAAAAGTGATCTTTGAAGTCGAGGGGATTCAGAATCACAGCACTGAGTAATAGGGTATTCACTTTAATGTGTTTGAGTCAAAAGCCTTGTGAGTCACAGGGCAGAACTGTGATGTCTAATGTTAGGGCTACAGTGTGGTGCCACATGTGGACTGTTAGCATGTATATTTTGGGAGGAGATGCAGTCATCCAATGGTGGGGGGGTGGGGTTGATGGGGGGGGCTCATGCTATATGAAACAGATTGGGCAAAGGGGAAATGGTCGTTTTGATCATTCTAAACCATGCACAAGAAACTTGCTGCTTCCAGAAAATGTTTATTTTGTTCATAAACTTTTCATAAAAATAACAACATCAATATTAATTTAAAGTATTGTAGAAACTGTGTATGTACAAAATCTTTACTTGAACAGTTAATATAACTTAAGGCGAGTTAAATCACTTTTTTTGCAGTACCCTGTTGGTGACAAATTTCACCAAACTCTCAACATTGTTCTTTTTTTTCTTCTTTTTTTTCTGGCTAAAGTGAACATTTCAGCATACAGTATCTCCAGCAAAAGATACCAGGAATCAAAACCCTTTCATTGTAAAGTCCAAGGTAAAAGTCCACAGAAGCTCGCAGCAATGTGTGCTACCTGATTACTCAAAAGCAATGTTTATATGATTTGCTAGTAATTTCTAGCTTGATTAAACATACTTCTGTACATACTGTAAAATCATTTTTGTTGAAAAGCCGTACCACAACTAGTGTACATACTGGTCCCTTTTAAATCTAGATCAGCAGTTCAATGAAATAACTGTTATCATCATACCAACAATGGGATGAAGTGCGAAAATGTTTCTGATATCAAATTGTAACATTTAAAATATTGTGTTACTAAACAATAGCCCTCGAAAAACCAAGACATTATTAATGATTTAGAATACATTTCACCTTGATAAATGACGCTCAAATGTGATAAATGTAAAATATACAGTTAGCTATAAAAATACAAAGAAGTACAGTAATACAAATATATTTATTTCCCATTTATAATATATCTTTCACAATTGTAATAATCCAAACAATTGTAACACAACACAAAGACCAATGACAAAAAACACTGACAGCCAAATGATAAGAAGTTAAACAAACACTAAATTTGATCAAAGATGGACAGCTTTATGGTCAAAGCCATAAATATGTTAGCCTACATTCATGTCAAAAATCCTCACTGTGGAGTGAAGGAGTACCTTGACAGTGGTTGATATTCCGCTTAAAGGAAAAAAAACACTGACATAAACATGCATTTTAAGAAACATAGTCCAAACCATTGCTCTAAGAATGCTAAAAGCAGAAAATAAGAATCTTAAATGGAGATATTAATAATCTGTAAGTGCAATCCATCCAGGCTCAGAGGCGATGGAGGTTGGAGCTGTCCAGAAGAAGAGGTGCTGAACAGCAGTCATGCAATGCTGCAGCAGAGAGGTTTGGCTCTGCTGACAGTAACAGCAACAAGTCACTGTTGATCTGTTTACCGACTTTTACAACTTATGCATCGTTGCATAAAGTCAGCAGCATCAGCAGGAGGCAATAAGGCCGAAGCAGACCTCTCTCTCCCTTTCTGTTCCTCAAAAAAACAAAAAAACAAAAAAAAACTCTTGTGCCAGGCATTGGCTTGCCAGTCAAACCAACTCAGACATCAACTTGTAGTTAGCTGGCTTATCTTCCAAGACGGAAAGATCCTAATATGTGTGGACACACAGCCTTGCCTTCAAATTCCCTCGGGAAGAGTGAAAGTCCATGCGCCGGTGGTCACCTGTGGCTTTATTTCCATTTTCTCCTTCTGTTTCAGGTGTACACGTCCGTGCCGTTTCCTCTCGTCGCTCCGGGCGAACCGTTTGCCGCAGACGTCGCAGGAAAACGGCTTCTCCCCGGTGTGAGTCCTGGTGTGGGTGGTAAGGTGATCGCTACGGCTGAAACTGCGCAAACAGATGCGGCACTGGAACGGTTTGTGGCCCGTGTGGATGCGGATGTGCCGGTTGAGCTCATCCGAGCGAGAGAAGCGCCGGTCGCAGCTCTCCATGGGGCAGGTGAAGGGTTTCTCTTTGGCTGGGCCGTGAGAGGCCGCGGGGCTCTTCCGGGCCCTGGGGGGCTTCGTAGCACGGGTGGTGTAACTTTGCGCGAAAGAATCTGGCAACAAGGAAGAGTACAGGATGGAGTCAATGGTGCTCGGTAAAGCTGGCGATGTGTATAAGGAATCGCACTGATTGGATGGCTGTGGAGGCTCGGGGAAGGGTTTCAGGTTAGAGGAGAGACCCATCGGAGGTGGTGGGAGGTAATTATTGTACAGGGGGCTGGAGTAGCTCTGAGAACAGGTGTCAGAGAAACACGGTTCCTGTTTGATACCTCCCTCCACTTTAAACTCCATCTCTGGGTTGGGACAGATTGGGGGAAATGTGTCTAAAAGTTCCTTAACATCCATTTGCTGGTCAGGGGGGAAATCGCTTGACATCGGGAAGGTTTCTGTCTGGAAACTGCTCTCCAAACAGCCAGATTTGTTAAATGTCCCCCACTCGTAGCAGCTGCTTTCGAACTCATTCTTCACCACGACAGGGAAAGAAGCGGCCTCTGACTTTGGTTCATCCTTCTTCTGGTTTGGAGGTCGGGAGGAGCCGAAGCTCAGCTGGGAAGTGGACGGGTCTTGGGCCTGGCTGCCGGCCTGATCATCAGCATACCTCGGGCACGTCTGGTCTGGAGAGTACACAGGGGGAGTAGGTCCGGAGCAGGTGTAGGGTTGCCTCTTGACGCCGGGGTCTCCAAAATTGCCATTGCTGCTGTCCATCGGCGCAGGCGATGGATAAGTTCCCCGACTGTTGCCGCTGTGTTGCACTTCTGAAAGTGGCAGTGTGGATATACCCACGATCTCCGTGATCATATTGAGAAGTGTTTCGGTGCTGCACGGCGCTCCCTGAGATGCCTCAACATAGAAACTGCCAGAGTAGGCGAGCGAGGAGGGGGTGTAGGTGTCTTTTGGGCACTCGCAGGGGTTAAAAGCAAATTCCGAGTTGGAGGCTTCGGTTTTGAGGGTTGCAGGGGTCCCTTCTGTTGAATTAGCAAGAGAGAAAACTTTGTCATCGCGAGTGTTTTATATTTGAGAAGCAGTGCAAATTAAACGAGGAAGAAAAATCTGCGTTACATAAACATTCATGCGTATTTTGGCACAGGGATGCCTTGAAAAGATGCGTTGATATACGCGACTGCACGGAGAGTTATCTATTCCCCGTGGTACTCGTATTCAACACATTTTAATTCTCATGCATGCACATTTTAATCGACTGTGCAAAGATGCGAACTCACCGTGGCCAAACTGGGCAGGTACCCCCCGCTCTGCATCGACATACACCTCCTGGTTATCTTTCCGCACGCTGTTTTCCATTCCCAGAGAAGAACTGTTGCAATTCTCAAACTGAGGGTAAAAAGAATCTTTCGCATTCAAATCCATATTGTTCAACATACTGATGCACTTAGAAGTCCGTGTCTCCCAGGGGAAAAAAAAGGTAAAAGGGGAAAATGTAAAACAAATTATGCAGATGATTGTTTTCTCTCAACCCCCCTTTTGATGGTTTTCAACAAATGATCCAAAGTGGTCTGTGTCAAAAGGTGTAAAAAAGCAATTAAAGGTATTCCTTTTCGTCTCTGCTCCTCGGTAGGTATTTGCTTGCTGTTGGATTTCACATCAGCGACTTCCCCTCTCTCTCCTTATATACACTTTGGCAGCTCCCTCGGCCCTCCTCCCCATTCATCAGCTCCAGTGAGAGGATTCCCCGCTGCGTGTAAACTTCATGCCCATACATGGACAGAGGATGTGACGGAGTCCCCCCTCCTCTAAATCCTCCCTCCTCCCTCCTCCCATCCTGGAGAGATGGAGTCTGACGTTGCAACAAGTGGCGACCAGTGCTGGCTGGTAAAAAAAAAAAACGTTGTAATGATGGTATGTCTTTCCACAGTAACGATTCATCATTTCAATTAAAAAGCATATTAAAGTAAAGACTCGTTTCTCTTGGTGATATCTCGCTGGATGGAGGTGACATATCTCAAACGGCGTATACCTCACCATCCGCACATGTAGTTTTGACCGTCCTCTCATATGAGAGGTAAGACATGGTGGACACCAGAAAGTGTTTGATCACAGGAGGGATATTCTCGTTTTTTGGGGGTTTTTTTAGGCACGCAGCCCCCTGTGCAGGAGGTGTAACGGGGAAGTAACGTAACGAGTAATGTGACAGATGTACTCTCAGGGAGTGTTGGGATAAGAAATATAGGGGGACCAGGTTTAAGGTGAAAACTAAATTACTATTTTATCATCTTGTTATAATATTCTAGGATATAATATTCAGCAGGATATAGCCTGTAGGCCTATGGGTCAAATACACTTTTTCTTTAGGGGGGGGATAGTTCACAAAACAGCTTATTAACATATTATCATACTATTATTATTTTTATGTTAACACATTTGCAACAAGTTTGTTCCACAAGATGTTTAACCACTTAGGCTATAAGCTTAAACTATATCAAAATGTCATATAATCTTAGATTATTTATTATAAACTATGGAAACAAAGCACTATAGTCACATTTTAGAGATATTGAGCTGTATTTACTGCAGCAAACTGTATGTAAAGGGAGTAATAATGGAACACAGATACAATATCATAAAAAGACGATAAGGTTACTAAAATGAAGATGCTATGAATATAAATATATGTGCAAAGTCAGTATGAAATCATCAGCTTTGTTGTTGTTGTTGTTGTTGTTGTTGTTGTTGTTGTTGTTGTTGTTCCTTTAAGCATTGCCACAGCGTCCACAGAATCATCAAACTAAAGCAACACGTGACACACAAGGAAAGAACTGTAATAGCAGTAGAAAAGGAGGTTTTTATGTTTTGGCTGACAGATAAGACTAGCTGCTCTTTGTAGACCTGACAGCCGACATTGTTGATCTGTGCGATTCAAGGACACGTGACAGCTAAGTGAAGCTAATGTAAACGTGATACAGTGAGACAAAAGAGTACAAAAGCAACACACTTAAGGGCGATTAATTAAACGATTTAAAGCAAAATTCAGAGAACTTGAACATATAATAAGAAAGATACTGTCCTAATTTCTCCCCTGACACCTCCCTCTCTCTCTCTCTGGGCCAGACTGCATGGCCTACATGTTTTCTAACAGTTGAACTAAACAACTCTTCCTCGCAGTCCTGCACAGCTTTAATTTCACAAATTCTCTTGCTCTGTCTCGTGGTCGCTCACCACCATCAGGGCGAATAACTGCAAAGCCCAGTCTAAACGAACCCTTGGCCTTTAAAAGCATTGAAGGGAGTCGATAACACCCCTGAGGTGTTCAGTGGTTGAACCCAACTGTTCACATGACATTTCAACCCCCAAAGCATTTTTTTTTCTGTTTCGCATCTGTTGCCGGGTGCACTCCGTGGTCACACTTCCTATTACAAAAAGTCGATAGTCTTTCAGAGGACGCTGCAGTCTGCAGCAGACCTCTGGCTCCGGCTGGAGGTTCAGGACCATGGACAGCGACGCTGCAGCAGCATTCAGCCGTGTAATCACACACTCTACTTTACACTTTACCCTCCATGCTTCCTGTGGTTCTGTATTCATGGGAATGGCATATACCATCAACCCAGTCAGAGTATTCTAAGTCACTACTAACACCATCTGAACACCAACTGATCATACCTATCATATATATTCTCAGTACATGTGTTTCCTTGATATGTATGATGTTGTAATGTAATGGTTTGTGGTGTCTGTTGCTTGTTGCTGTATCAAAACAATCAGTGGCAATAGTAAAGTATCTATCAAAGTATCTGTCTATGATTTTTGCATGAATCCTATATTAGCAATGTGCAAAGGCACTACACAATCATGACATTTATTGGATGATTTTAGTCTTTACCAGGATTGGAGCTGCACCTAACGATTATTTACATAATCGATTAATTGTTTGGTCTATAAAATGTCAGAAATGTTCAAAGTCCAAGGGGATGTCCCGCCATTTTTGGATGAAAAATTACTTAAACGATTATCAAAATAATTGGCAATTATTTTTTTAATTGCTGCAGCTCTAACCAGGATGTTTTATTCCCTTGTTATAAGCATGCAAGCCACACACAGCCCCTAAAAATAAATACTTTACTTGAGTATTTCCTCTCTTTTTTTGCTACTTTATATTTAAATTCCACTACATTTCTGGGGGAAATATTGTACTATTTACTCATTACATTAAATTAGCTGAAGCTTTTATCCAAAGTGACTTACAAGTGCATTCAACCATGAACATACTACCCAAAAACTGCAAGAATCATGGCTACACAAAATCCATCAAGTAAGCAAAAGCAAAAGCACTTTATGCGCTACATTTTAGAAACAAGGTATATAGAAAGGTTTTGGATTTGCTTGTTTGTTTGATGTTTTATGAGATGCAGTCTGAACAGGTGAGTTTACAGTCTGCGACACAAGATGTGTGGGGTGTACACCACTGCATATACATATTGGACAGCTTTAGTTATACTTTTTAGATTGAGATTTTACAAAACATAAATTCAGCCTGTAAAATATGCTGCATGTTTATGGATTACACATAACCTACATAAAGCCATTAAAATGAGCTCCACCTTGACCAACTAAAGTACTGCTTACATGTTAATGTATGAAATATCATGATCTAATAATAATATAACACTGATAGGAACCATTTTGCATAATCAGTACTTTTACTTTTTATACTGTACATTTTGTTGCTAATACTTCTGTATTTCTTCTTACAGAACATTTTGAATACAGGACTTTTACTCACCTACAAATCCCTACATGCCCTTGCCCCCCAGTACCTGTCTGACCTTCTCCACCAACATACCCCATCTCGGAG
>JAOVVB010229200.1:0-10430 GCA_028570985.1 Heterobranchus longifilis
GCCAGAATAAATGTCAGCATTGTACGTTTCTGCAAACCACGGATACCTTACAATTATACGTTTCATAAGTAGCAGTTGAAACTTTACGGCTGTGGTGTGGTTAAGTTTAGGCACAAAAACTAGTGATGTTACGCGATGTGCCGAGGCTTCGGAGCTCGTGTCCAGGAAGTTTTCCACAGCTTTGTTTTACTTTTTTCAGTGTGCTGTACACTCCAGTAATGAACCCTTTTCTGAACCAATTTGCTGGAAAGCTTCAAAGCTTCACGAAGCTTCATCTCACCATCACGAACAAAAACCACTTGGTTAGAAAAGGAAAAGTTTCAGCTTAAAATACCAGCTTTTGTCGGCACAGCCGCAGCTGGAAATGTCTCGATGTCTCGTTAGAAAGTACTGGGTTTTGTTGTTCTCGAAACAGTGCTCTCCTGCTGTCTCCATCGCACCTAGATTTCACGCCATCCACCCTCACCCTCCTCCTCCTGATGAGAAACTCAGCTCACATACATGTGATCTGAAGTACGCCACTTTAGAAATGTTAATATGATATGAAAAGTACAAATGTAACACATCCGTGGTGTGCAGAAACTTACAGTGGCAACATTTTATTCTGGCTGTTATTTCTCTAAAACTCGAGGTGGAATTCTCAAGAAGGCATCTTACGATCGTTACATAAAATGTCAAATATGGGTGACAAAATAGCGGAGATGGCACTTGAAAGAGACTTAAACCTCTCGGAGTACAATGACAAGGACAGCTACAAAGACGTTTTGAGATGACTTGCCGGTATTGTTGGATTTTAAAAGATAGTCTGCACTTCAAAGCGAGTCGTCAAAGCAACGGTTAGTGTAATAAAGGCAAAGGAGCTCAGATATTCAAGGTGCATCGGTCACAAAATATCAGCAAAGAAGCGAGAAGAAATGCTCCAGAGATCATTGTAACATATGCCAAACGGAGTAAAGATATCAAAGTAGTTAACAGCAAAATTATATAAGCTAAATAAGGAGCACAAAATCCAGGATCTACAAGCAAAGGACAAAGTTTCACACAATTTATGTGCCATCTCTTTGCTGTTTTTCCTTTATTCACATGGTGTTGTGTTTTTCGCCAAAGGATGCTGCAGCTCACAATGACTGTTTCCAACTATTCAACATGTTGGCGATAATTTCAGGGTAAATACTGCCAAGACATTCCTTCACGCCCACACACACACCGACGGTGTGTTAGAACTTCATCTGACTTATAATAAACATCTTAAAATATCCCAGACACAGTAATAAAAGCTCAGCAGAACAGCATGTGGGCTTTATATATGTTTGTGTACACAGAAAATACCTCAAATTTTCCATAGTTACGATCATTGTGCTCTACTGGTGAAGCCTGCCTTTTTAGTTCATACACACAGAGACTACACAATCTCCGTCTTTCCATTTATTAAGATAAAATACTCAGCAAAAACTGCTTATGAACTCTAGTAAACTCAAACAACTATCATAGAATATGGAGTCAATTTTCCATTTAATTAGTACCAAATTACCGTATTTCCTCAAATAGTGGCCTGGGGTCAAATAGAAGCCGGGTCTTGAATAATGGTCGGGGGTATGGGCAACACGAACAAATAAAGGCCTGCCCCAAATAATGTCCGTAAAAAAACAAACAAGGGTGGATAAATTCCTGGTGGCTTGTCATATTTGCATGCTAACTAAGGATAATGTATATTTCCATCGCTTTTTATTTAATAAATTCAACAATGTAATCATGCTATTTTCAACTTCAATTTCCTTGTTGTTCTGGATGACTCATCCAAAGTGTTATTATTATTTAAACAAACATTGTGAATTAGAAATAAAGGCCTGGTACCCTCTGCAGCTGAGGTAAATAAAGGCCACTATTTGAGGAAATACGGTATTGTTCTTTCTAGAAAACTTCCCAGGAATTTATTATTATTATAAAAAAAAAGATTATTCTAAAATTACAGGACGCATGAAATAAAGCATCACAAGTTTTATACTGTATTCAAGTTCAGTTAAGGTTTAGACAGTAATTAATTTTATTCACTTTCTCAGGTTGGATCGTCACAACACAACACAACATACTAATGTTGAGAAAAGAAGAATAAAGGATCATTTAGATTTACAGATATCTATTTCATGGGTAAAACAGAGATATTCACTCTACAACAAACAAAAAATATTTTGCCTTAGTGAGGGAAAATACATGAAACCATTAATGACATAATTTTGTTATGAAAGCTGATTGTAACTTCAAAAAGCTGCTGCGAGGTCTACGTACTGAGCTGGATCAATATATTTATTACACTGCTGCCTTATTTCATCAGCTTCAAAAGCCCTTTCACTTAGCTGATTTGAAAATTCCAAACAAAAGCATAAACCATTGCTTTATTTAGGGAAGTGAAAGAAAATGTAATTAATGGTTCATTTTGAAAGCCAACTGAAAAATTCATTAACGTTCCCTCCCATTAGGAAGAGAGACAAAGACGAGGAAAATACAGAATGCAGGCACATGATGCTGGTGCTCAAAGTGCCAAAAAACTGAACTACAAGCCGCCGACCGCGCAGAAGGAAGTGCGCTTCTAGTAGCTGACGTTACAGCCGAGGAGGATGCTAGGGATGGGACAATAATGGATTTTATTGTGAATTTCTAATATCGGGATAATCGTGAATATCGTGAATATCACAAACTGACTGCAGTTTACTGCAATGTCCTATCTTAAAAGAAGCTGTAATGTTTCTTAAAAAGTTATGTTTCTTTAAAAAAGTCGTAGTGTTTCTTTAAAAAAGTCGGAATTTTTCAAGAATAAAGTAATAATGCTTAGAGAAAAAAGTTGTGATGTATCGAGAAAAAAACCCTCTCACTTTTATGAGGAAAAAGTTGCAATGGTTACACAAAAAAGTCGGTACGTTTACAGAAAAAAATCGGAATGTTTCAAGAGAAATGTTTAGAGAAAAAAGTCAGAATGTTTAGAGAAAAAAGTCAGAATGTTTAGAGAAAAAAGACAGAATGTTTAGAGAAAAAAGTCGGAATGTTTAGAGAAAAAAGTCGGAATGTTTAGAGAAAGTAGACAGAATGTTTAGAGAAAAAAGTCAGAATGTTTAGAGAAAAAAGTCGGAATGTTTAGAGAAAGAAGACGGAATGTTTAGAGAAAAAAGTCAGAATGTTTGGAGAAAAAAGCCGGAATGTTTAGAGAAAAAAATCGGAATGTTTAGAGAAAAAAGACAGAATGTTTAGAGAAAAAAGACAGAATGTTTAGAGAAAAAAGTCAGAATGTTTAGACAAAAAAGTCAGAATGTTTAGAGAAAAAAGACAGAATGTTTAGAGAAAAAAGACAGAATGTTTAGAGAAAAAAGTCGGAATGTTTAGAGAAAAAAGTTGTGATGTTTCGAGAAAAAACCTCACAATTTTATGAGGAAAAAGTTGTAATGTTTACAGAAAAAAGTCGTAATGTTTTGAGAAAAATGTCTTTCTTTTCCTCTGAATGTGTTGGACATTTTCTGCTTTGTCCAATCAAATACAAACAGAAGAGGAGCTTCTTTCGTTACATTCAAAGTAAACAAGAGGGACAATTTGGTCGTGGTTCATTCTCCTCGCTCTTATTTCCCCAGAAAATCCATATTAAAGTGTTGTGTGTGTGTTCTTGAGACCGTTAACAACATTAGCTAACTTACACAAGTTACGCTCACTAAGTGACGGACAGCAGCAGTTCGGTGGTTGCCCAGCAACAGCATAAAGAGGGGGATTCAATCAGTGCTTCAAAATCAAGTTAGAGTGGTGCTCTTCGTATTTCAATCCTGGAAATCATTTCCAGTGTGATTGCCTCCAATACATCTTCTCCACTCCTCACCAATTCCTCCAAAAGAAGCAAATAACTACTGTAACTACTTAAAACTGTGTTATTTTTCCTCCACACAACTAATATTGCAAGGCGTATGCAGGCTGCAATGGAGGTTTAAATGATGATAGATGAATATTTCCTCCAATCCCCTTGTCAGTAAATCCTTTGGTGCCTGAGATTTCCACAGAATTTCAAATAGGCTGGGGCCTTTTCCATTACATGCCACTGATTCAAAGCATGGGTCATAAATACACACGATCATTTGTCAAACTTATCTTGTGGCATTTCAGGGTTTGCTCAAGCTGTGTCATGCGTTCGCTCTATTAGACACACACACACACACACACACACACACACACACACACGGATTCAGCTCTGATGCTCTTGAGACATGTCACTCATACATACCCCTATATAAACACACATGCACACTCACACACACATATACTGTATGAATATATACTTTGAGACAAATGAACACACGAACACACATCCATGCACATATACAGCCAATAAAGATCCATGTGCAGTACATGAAGTCAAAAGGTCACTGCCATGTTTAAAGCAATGACTCAAACAGCTACAAATATATGTCCACATTAACATTCAGCAGTGAAATTCAATACAGAATCAGAACAACTTCATGGACAGGATACTGGAATATAGAAAGTTGAGTATTTTTAAAGTAAATATTAGAGACATAGCTGTGCCAAGGAGGAAAACATATTTTTGGCCAGACAGCTTTTTCAGTAAGAGATTCCCAGTTTTGGAACCATTCCACTAAATATATAGCATAGTGACTTTTATTGTTCCTTTGCACACAATCTTAAAATGTGGTTAAAAAATAACCAGACCTGCCATCATACCTAGTTACTGCCTGCTTGCCCTGTCTGCATGTGCTGATTGTTTGTCTGTGCTATATCTTCTGAAATGTGATCGTATGTTTGTCATGTTTTAACTGCTGGTGCTTTGTCTTCTGAAATGTGATTTTATGTCGTTGTGTTTTGGCTGCTGATGCTGACTGTCCGCTGAACATTGTTTTGTACTAACTGTTTGCCTTTTCCAGGACTTACCCTGCGTGATACCGCCTTACTCCTCTAAGCTGTTCATGTTTTGTTTTCTCCGGTTTTTCTAACTTCATTGTTTTAATGGCCAATTTAACACCAGGACAAGGGACAGCAGTCGAAAATTAGCCTTTTGGCTAACACTGGCACATTTACATTTAAGTTTGTGCATTGTCCCTAAGAATAAATTTTTTAAAAAAGAGTATAAGGCACATTAATTAAAGCATTAGCTGCGTGAATACTCACATAGACCACGTTGACGTAGTCGTCGTCAGAGAGGGTCTCCAGCATCTTGCTGACGGACGTCCGGATGAGTTTGAGGGTGAGACCCGAAACGCTGCCACTCCTGCAGTTTGGAACAAAGATGGTCTGCGTTTTAAAACATAAATCAATGTCCAGGGTTGGGTAGTAACAGGTTAGATCAGGCATGTCCAAAGTCTGGCCCGGGGGCCAAATGCGGCCCTCGGACAGATTATAAACAGCCCCCGGCTTGTCTCTGAAAATATACTATTATGTGGCCCACCACAAAATATTGGTTAATCAAGCAAGTTCACTTTGCATTCTTTCTGTTCACCTTACGATTGCACCACTATCATTTGGATGCACGTACATGTATTAGTATGGCACTTGAAATCCTGAGAGTACAATTGTATTGTGATTTTTTTTTTTTTTTTTTAAATAACCCATATGAAGCAACAAGCAGCTGGCCCCCAGGTATTTTCACATTATCTAATTTGGCCCCCATTCAAAACAGTTTGGACACCCCTGATTTAAACTAAGATATTTGTGGTTGATCCTTTTTTTTCCCATTTTGATAGAATATAAACTGGCAGCGGGACCAGAGTGAGACATCACATTAACATTTTTCAATTGAGACAATTTAAAATAATCCAACCTTCAAAAAATGGTTGAATGAAGTTAAACATTTTAGGTGAAACTGAATGTAATATTTACACTAAGTCAATAAAGACAACTATATACTTTTTTTAAATTATTAATTTAGGACAACTTAAAATAATTACGTTTGCTCAACATTCATAAAATAGTTTGCATGGAGTAAATAAATACAGGTTTAACTGATTTAAATATATTACACTGAGTCAATGTCAGATAGTTTGTGTGATCAAACGTTTTAAGTTCACCCAGTGTTTTATTTTTTTCAGTGTATCACGTGACCGGGACATGTATTTAAAACAGAATCTATGAACTGATGTGCATACATTTTGGTATGATATTATACGACCCGTTAATGAGAATGCATTGGTGTGTGTGTGTGTGTGTGTGTGTATGTTCTTCATGCTGCCCCTGCAGAAGTCAGTCCTACTTGGGCCACCCCTGTGAAAAAAACTCTAGAAACGCTGCTGCCTTCTGCTCTGTCTATAAATGTTTGCAGAGCAGCGTGGATGTTCAGGTAGTAGTAGTAGTAGTAGTAGTAGTAGTAGGCAGTAAACCCTTTGCAGTAAAAAACAAGGAAAGAAAACAATCATTTTGCTCTCCCTCCGTCTCACACCCCTGCCCTGCTCTCCCTCCGTCTCTCTCTCCCACAGATACGGGACATTAAGCAGCACTTTACGACCGTTATGTCACCGCTCACCCCCGTCCTCCGCCACCAGCGTGGTACGCCCCAATCACTTTCTCTTATTGGGAGAGCCCATTTGCTGGGTGCAGAGGGGTGTCGGGAGAGAAATGGGTGGTAGTGTTGGAGGTGAAAGGAGGGGATATTGTAATGGCTCCATCACCTCGGGGGTTGGGAGTCTTTTCCACCGGCTGATGTCATCAGACTTCTCCCTCTCACTTCATCAAAGACACTGTTTCCCTTTTTTTCTTTCCATCCAAACATCTCTGTTTATCTCTCATTCCGTTCCTTCTCTTTCCGTCTCCTGGTTGCTGAAGCTTTCATTGGCAGAGGCAGGATGCAAGCACTCTCATTCTGACCACATTCTCCATCCTCACCCCCCCCACCCCTTCCTCTTCCTTTCCCTCTCTTCATTTTCTCGCTCGCACATTATTGCTGATCTCAGCAGAGTGCTAACACTCAGCTGATGGACTCTCTCCCTACCTCCACCCCCAACCAAACTCCCTTATTTTCCCTTCTTTCTCCACATTTCCTCTTAGTGCTTCTAATTTAACTTCATGTATGAACAGGTGGAGGAAGGATGAAGGTTTCCTGCTCTCTCTCTCTCTCTCTGTGTCTTTACTCCATCATCCATCCTTCTGTCCTTTAATCTCATACTGCATATGTCTGTTAACCTTTATTTATCTGGAAGCTTTGCTGACTGTGCATGCTTTTCTGCAAACACCCGCTGGCCACTGGAGGGTTTTGGAGCTTAAAGTCTTTTGCACAAAAGCACCTTGATGGCTGGTTTCAAAGGAGGACATTGTCATTTTGAAAAAAATTGTGGAGAGTAGGCATGGGACGATATGAAAATTTCATGTCACAATTATCCCGATAATCAACGAAATATTCTTAAACCGGCACTAAAACACACTGGAATCACTTTAACTTAAATTTTGCTTTGTTGTGACTTTTTTACTGTAAACATTACAACTTTTTTGTAAACATTACAACTTTTTTCTCAAAACATTAAGACTTTTTCCTCAAAACATTCCGACTTTTTCCTTGAAACATTACGACTTTTTTCTCAAAACATTACGACTTACGACAGATTTTCCCAGCTCCTGGAAAAGTTCAAATGAATAAGCTAAATCTCTGCAGTAGTTGTATGCCAGTGCTGATCCGCCCTTCCTGATCCCTGTCCTGTCTTTCCATCGTCACTCATCTTTCTCCTGTTCGCCCACGTCATTCTTTCCTGTGTCTCTAATCTTCCTCCAGTTTTTCCATTCACCTCTCTCTCTCTCTCTCTCTCTCTCTCTCTCTCTCTCTCTCTCTCTCCCTCTCGCTCTCTGTCTCTCTCTCTCTCTGCCGGCTGATTGGCCCACCTGTCCCTCCGTCTCCTGCCAGCATGACTGTTGGACCTCATGAGGGGACGAAGTCTGGACTTCTGTGTCCTTGCTTGTGTGTCTTTCCTCTCAGTGTGCTGGCAGGTGTTTGCAACATGTCATGTAGTTGAATATTTGTGTGTAAAGTACATGTTGTTTTCTCTTTTTGACAGAGGCTTTGCAGGTATTTTAGGATGTGAACTCCCCGACATCTGTATCTGTGACGTCCAGTGAACTACCCCGACACATTCTGATGAACGGGTTTGTGTGATATCTTACGAAAATGTATGAACAACAGTTTGTATAATATCTTACGAAATATGACCACCGGTCGTTCAATCGCTGTTCTAAACACGCGGTTAATGTAAAACAGGACTGCACGGTTAAGTTTAGGCAACAAAATAACTTGTTTTTTAACTAAAAAACAGGGTTTGGGTTAAAATCCCTACTTCTGTGTTATAAATAAAGACGTAAAAATCCTGGAGGCAGTTAGGTGGTAAGGTAGAACGAGACGGAGGACGACACATATCTACGAATGGAAGTTTATTTGCAGGTTAATATAAAATAACAACGTTGACTTTTAGTTTCAAACGGGACATGAACTCCGGTCTCCTGGCTGAAAGTCCTTTGTTTGTTTGACTCACCCCTCCCGCCCGACCTACAGACTTCTTTGTCTTTTATATTACGTCGCACCACGTCGTGCATGCACACTGTAAACTGTAATAAACTGTAATAAACTGTAATAAACTGTAATAAACTGTAATAAAACAGGCTTAAACCACAGAACGAAAGGTCGAATCGTCGCATTGAACAGCCAAATCCGAGTCGACTGACAAAAGTCGGGTACAGCCCTCGAGATTATTGTGTCAGTGGTGAAACGATCACTTCCCAGACAGACGTGTACAGATCAGACCAAAGTAATCGATCCCCTGCAGGAGAAAACCTTATTATGGTGTCATTTTTTCCTCCTCTGGCAGAGAGGTCAGAGGTCAGAGTCAGGTAGAGAGCGGCAGAGTTGGAGCTGATACAGATTAGGTGTCTCGCTAAAGGACACTTAAGCAGGACAAATGCTTGTCAGCAGTGTGGGTGTGATGATGAACTAACTTTACCACCCTGCTGCCCTCACTTTGTGCGTCTGTAGGTGTGTGTTTGTGTCTGTGGCTCTATTTCTGTTCTAAAGGGTGTGTGGGTGTGCACAAAGCACTGCACACTGAAAGCAGGCTTATAGCAACAAAAAAAAGAAAAAAAGATTTTGTTTAAAAGGGACATGTCACATGGCTAAATGAGACTACAGAGGTTGTCAGGGACATGAAACGTCATCGTCAGCATATAGTGGCGTGATTGTGGTGTAGGCCTTCTTTTTTTTTTGACACTACTGCTTCTGACTTTTGACACGTCGATGTGACAAATACTGGCCAATCACAGCACAGCAGGGCGGGTTGATGGCGAAACAGTGGTGGAAAAAAAATCTGCGTGGTGTAGTTTGTTTATAGCTTAATGTTACATTTTTAATTCTGGCGATTGCATTTATGCTTCAAAAATAAAAAACAAAAGTGGTGTTCATTTGTGAAGATTATCTTGCTGAACAAAACATGTAAGTATCATAAACTTTTTTCTTTTAATAATCTTTTTTTTTTGCCACAGTGCTTATGTTCTGCAATAATTCAAAATACAATAGAAAAATCTAACCTGATCTCACAGAAATATATGAAATGACCAAATTACGTATTACATGTCTGTGAGTTTTGTTAGGTTCAGGCACAGAAAATACGTTGGTACGTTTAGGAAAAAACATTACATATCTGTGAGTTTCGGTAGGTTTAGAAAAAAAACCAAAAATTAAATTTCAGTGAGTTTCATTAGGTTTAGGCACAGGAACTACGTCAAAAACACTGGACGCTGTTTATACGTCATCATCTGGGTGAATCTGGGAATTTGCGAGTCCACCGCAGCAAAGGATCCTAACAGACTTTGCATTGACGTTGTTCTCATGGTGGCACCACGTTATTTTAATTCAGTGTTAAGAGGTTGTGGCCATTTCACGTATTTCTGTGAGATCACACGGGAAAAATCCCCACAGGCTTTTTGTTGAGGGCGATGCAAACTTCTGGGTTGACGAACTACAAAACTGGGTGTCTGTTTAAACAGCCTACTTTTTTTCCCTTTCATAAACAAGGATGGTGTGAACTTGATATTAGTCTTTGAGGTGTCCTGATACAGAAATGAATGCACTTCACAGAGGACACACCACTCTCCACCGTGCATATCACTGTTGTATATCAGAACAGCTCATTGACTGTATTATCAAACATATACAGACGTTACAATGCTTCATGAGTGGTGTGTTGGTATGCAGCAGATAGCCTGCAGGACGCAGAGTTGGAGGGTATAGGAGAACGTATAGGAGAGTGATGAGTCTGTAAATGACTGCAGAGCAATAATGATAATGGAAGTGATGGCAAAGGGACAATTTTCAGCCAGGTTCTCTCTCTCTCTCTCTCTCTCTGTCTCCCTCTTGCTCTCTCTCTCTCACTCCCTCTCTCTCTCTCTCTCTTCCTCTCTCTCTCTCTCTCTCGCTC
>JAOVVB010229211.1:0-10430 GCA_028570985.1 Heterobranchus longifilis
CTTTATTTAAATAAATGTCTGTTAAGTCACTATCTATCTCCGAATGAGGTAAAACAATGGCGATTGAGCCACACATCGCTTATTGCCGCCGAAGATAACGAAACTGAGATCTTCTATTCTAACGTTAGCATGTAGCCTACATGTCACTGTCAAAGATAAACCTAAGCCACTGTATAATATACTGTACTGTATGTACACATGCATATACTGTACATATGCACCTACATCATAAAGCACCCTGCTACATTAACCATTCAATATTTACCCAGCATATTTGTACTTTGCACAATTGCAATTTATTGTTTACAATTTATAGAAACAGTCTGATTTATAGACATTGTATGTTGTTCATTGTTGTATTGTTTACACAATATATATACTTTTTGTATACATGCATCCTCTTTCACCTACTTGTATGTACATGATAGCTTATGCTTACTTTAGTTCTTACTTTTGTTGTCCTTTTTTAAAAAATTTTAGCTGTATTTCTATTTCTGAGAGCAACAAAAATGTCAAATTGTCAAAAGTCAGATTCCTTGTATATGTACACATACTTGGCCAATAAAGCTGATTCTGATTAAGTTCGGCTTCATGCTTTGTTACAACTACTGCTAAAAATGTTAACATTTAACTATGATTTTGTTTTTACATACTAACTTATAATAGGCTACAATATGTAGTTAACTGTGAAGCTAACTCCAGTCAAGGCGACCTAGGTAATTTATTAAAACCAACAGAGTTAGACAGTTACATGTAGTATAACCACAGAAACTGTGGCATTTAAAATATGGTCTTATACTGAATATCAAAATGTATAGCATTGGATTAGTAATTTGTTAGGTTTGTGTTGGTATTTACTTTACATGATTTACTGGTTTAAATAAGACACACAGGCAGTCAAAAGAGTTATGGCAGAAAAAATATTTGTTCAAAAGCTGTGTTTCCCGACAAGCTACCTCTTGTTATTCAGCCACAAAAGCCCTTTTTCTATTTTAAGGCAGAGCTTTGGGTGGATGGTCGGGCCTGAGACTGTGGTTCATATCCCATCTCCTATTTTAACCTTAACCACCGTCTTTCCCTTACCTGAACCAAGCATTTTTTTTTTAGCCATGACCACGACCTTTCAAGCATTTTTGCATCATATGGGTTGTTTTGCATGGTTCTAACAAATGACCTATTGCCGTGTATAGTCATAATAACTTGTTGGAAACAGAAGCACTGAGTGTTGGAACTCGGGATACAAAAAGATTCAATGAATTGCAAACATAACTAGACTGAAATGATGTTGAAAATACATGAAAGAAATTGCCACACTTGTACAACATAGGCAGATTATGAGACAATGGGCCTCTGGGCACAGACACTCTGTTATTGATATGAATGACTAAGCCCTTTGACTATGCGACAAGAAAGTTAATAGCAGCCAGACTTCTCGCAGAAGATCTGGCTTAGGGGCCCCCTGAGCCTTTGGGCCCTGTAGGCCTGTTCGGTAATCCACCCATGTTGAACAATGACTCAAAGGAAAGTGCACCAGCAAAGTGACAAATTGTTGTACTGTAAATTGTTAGATGTTCCTCCAATTGTGAAATAATGAGACAAACGTGTGGTGTTTTTATCTTGCATAAATGGTGTGTGTAGACTTTTTATGCACTATGAAGAAAATGTATTTTTGGCAAATAAACATCACCTGTCAACTAAACTTTCTGTGGGTGTGCAGATACTACACGTTATTTTTAGGAAAAAAATCATCATTTCTAAATATCATTTTAGTAAAACAATGATAAAGTGGCCTAATACCTTCCATTTGTGTGTGTTTGTGATTGAAAGATGAGCTTTAGTTTCAGAGAGACGGATCATTGGCTCCCTCTAGTGCCGACAGACGTGCAGCATTTGACTTTGGATATACTAGGATTGGAGGGAATTACTACTCTTCAGTATTCTGGAATCTAGTACATTTTCATGCTTTACAGTATCAATATTTGGTATTAGACATAATTAACATGATGTAGGCTATCAAACCTAAAACATCAGGGGTAAGACTTTTTGATGTGCACCCCTAACAGAGAATAACCAGTGCCCATTTCATTTCATACAAAGTTTCACAGGAATTTTACTATCCCAAATATATTACGCAGTGGTAATCAATCACTCAATTTAATAAAATGAATCTAAGTGTTTAAATCTATATTGTCTCTTGCAATCTTCCTGGATAAGTAAAACTTTTAACATAATTAATTAATGTGTTTATTTAGTTAATAAGATAAGATGGCTCAGTATGGTGCCTTTTACCACTCTAGTCAAAGGCATTGTTATGTTTATGAATACTAATGACAATGAAAATTAACATGGCAGCCTGCTGCTAGCAGTACATAATGCTGGTTGGTTCATATATTAATCACCAACTATTTTTGACTAAAATTAAGGAGTAGGCTATCTGCATTTTCTGTATTTGGCAGATGTGGTGGTAGAGTCCTGCCTTTTTTCCTCCTTGTCTTGTCTGCAGTGATCTTATTTTTTTCTTTTTTTCTTTTTTTTTTACTAGGATGAATACTGCCAGCCATTGAGGAGGAGAAATGTTGTACCAAAGCACATGTTCCAAGAGTGGAGGGCTACAGACAGAGCAGAGGTAAGATAATGTTATTAGCTGAACTGGGTTGACCCGGCATCAGTACACACAAGGCAGGATAACGGCAACTTCTTCATCTTTCCATAATGTTGTCAGACACTTAGAATCTGAGCCTGTTAGTGGCAAAAACCAACATTTTTAGTGGACTTCATTGACGGTGCCACATTGCCCCATGTGTTTACATTGCAAGGCTTTCCACTGCAGTGCTCTTGCGCAATACTGGACCAGTTTGGAAAATTGTTGTACCCATTAATCACTTACACACCAAACAGGTTGAAAAATACCAAAGTCCCCCCTTTAAATGTTAAAGTGATTCTCTCTGTTGAATTATTATGTTTGGCAGTCACTATTTTGCAGCATTTGCAGCAGTCTGCTAGCCTTTATGCTATGAATTTGACCTTATATGATTTTCTTAGTACCATTATCTGCCTGATTCTGGCAACTTTTTCTGCCATCATTCCACTGCAATGCATTTTGTTTCATATCTGCACCACAAAGAAGCCATAGTAGCGTCATCACCAACTTTCCAAAGCTGCATTTTAAATATAACGACACAAATGTCTGTGTGTGTGTGTGTGTGTGTGTGTGTGTGTGCTTGTGTGCATGTGTGTGTGTGCATGTGTGTGCGTGAGTGTGTGCTTTTTCCAAGCTTTTTTCATTAAACAATAATAACAAGCAATAACATCAATTAGAATAGCAACATATATATTTCATATTGCAGATCCCCTCCCTTTTTAAAGCTTGGCTATCACTGCAGGGGTCCTCTCCTCTTAGGAGCCTCTGCACCAAAGAACAGCAGGGGGGGGTGAGACCACCTGCAGTATCTCTTCTGATGCTACTTAATCCTGTTAATGATGTTTCTGAATCTGTTATTCTGCCAGTTTTCAGTCTGATGACCATGCCTATGATACTTGTGGCATCACTTAGGTCTGCTAGAAGTGTACACAGAATTCTGTTTGCTAACTTGTTATATTATGTCAACTTTATAAGGCCATCAACCTAAAGCACATTTTAAAGGTCCTGTATTCGACATTCAGAACATTAATATAGCAGCAAATGATTATTTGCTATGTAAAGATATAGTGGAGTAATGGCTGAGCAGAGGATGAAGTCACGCTCCCTCTGTGTGTTGTAATCTGAGCTTCTGTGTTCTTTGTTATGGTAGCTGTTAGTGCATGTTAGTGCCTTGTTCATTCTTTATAATGAACTACAATGCTTGTAGTTTTTAATTTATCTCTCTGTTTTATGTACTTTAAGCTGCACTAATGAATTTTTTTTTTTATATAAGCAATGGCTCAAATGACTGTATGTGAAAGAGGTCACTCATAGTAACTGTTGTGACTGGCTCAATACTGAGCCATGGTGGTGTCCTTGACATACATACCTTTTCTTGTTGCTTCTCCGGTGTTTTAGTTGTAGTGGTGTAGACTGTAGTTTCCTCCAGTGTGTTAGTAGATGTGCAACAGGCTATTCTGTCTCATTGTTTTGTGTCCATTAATTTTTGTTGCATTGCATTGTGGTAAGAACCGCAACTACTCTGCAGTCCAAACACTGACATTACACACTGGTGTCTATTTATCAACTAATTGTGTGATGTAACCCATCACCAGTGTGTTACTACCCCCTTGTGGCATGGCATATCAATATCCACAAAATATAAATAAGTCTTTCAAAAGAAAACCAAGTAACACCCATATTGGGTTGCAACAAACAATTGCCACGACAAAATTGTAGGGAGCCAAGTGATTTCTTTAGTCTTTATTTTCTTTGTAAAGCAGAGGTGCTCTGCAGCTTCTTACAGTAAACAGATCTTACAGATTGGTCTGTCCAGCTGCCCAGTCTCGGTCTTCAGTCTCACTGACCATCAAACCTTTCTTGTTGGGGTAAGTAACAATTATCTTCCCCATCAGCCACGATCCTCTTGGTGCAGTGTGATCTATAATGATGACCAAGTCTCCAATAGTGAAGCTTCTTTTTTTGGTTTGATCCACTTTTGTTTCTTTTGTAATAGTGGGAGGTATTCCTTCAACCACCTTTTCCAAAATAAGTCCTCCACCTCTTTCTGGTGTACAGATTGTCGTCTTTGAAAAGTCCAGGTGGCAGTAATGGTTTCTTCCTCAAAAGCAGCAGATGATTCGGTGTGAGTGCCTCCAAGTCATTTGGATCATTTGAGACCTTTGTGATATGGCTTCACTTTCACACATGATGGTATGCAAACCCTCATCATCCGCATGTTGTTGGAGAACAGAGAGTTTTTTTTTAACAAGGCAAATAAGACACTCCCATGTTCCTCCATTATACAACCCTGCAGGTGGGTTGTCCTTCTGATAGCAGTGTTCTGTATTTTGCTGTGGTCCAGGCAGGCCAACGCTTTTCTGAGCTCTCTTTCTGCACCAACAAAGTTTGTGCCATTGTCAGATCGTATGTGGACAACTTGGCCTCGGTGACACATGAATCTTCTCATAGCAATACAAGTCTTTCTGGTGGCAAATCTGCCTTTTTTTGTTTTCCAAGCTTTCCTTGGTAACATTGACATACAACATAATCAGATATTGCTTTTCTGCATGCTGAGTTAGCATTAGATAGCAGTGTTTATTTCTGACAACATATGTTTTCTTCAAGCATGTCCCATGACTTTATGGATAGGTTGTAGAATGAGTTTAGAAACAAGTTGATCCTCTGATAGAATACCAGGGTGTTTAACCTCTGCTACAGTAAATTGTTATATTATGTCAACTTTATAAGGCCATAAATCAGTGGTGGAAAATGGTACTCCACTGCAAGTAGAAGAAGTCCTTCATTCAAAGCTAAATGTATTTAAAGGGGACATATCATGATTTTTTGGGAGTGGGAATTAAAAAGTGGTGCTAAAACAGAGTGTTTCAGACAGAGGGTGAGTACAGGTATCTTCAGACAGACATACAGTATGAGAAAAATAATGTGATTTTGAACATTAAAGCATGTAAGCATGTTCTAGTAGAAACCCAAAAGTATAAACCTGAAAATTAGCATAATAGGTTCACTTAAAAGCATCAAAAGCAAAAGTACTCATTCTTGATAATTGTAATATATTGTGTTGTTGGTAGTACTGGTGATAGTCAAGTGACTGAAACATTTGCTACTGTTTTTATCCACCCTTTATATATATTTTTGGTTAAAAAGACTATTTTTTGTATTTATCTCAGCCTGTTGACTTTTTTGTTTAGACAGCTTAATTGGTGTGCTAGTATCTCCTCTGCTGTCCTCTCAATATATTGTTATATGACATTATTAGATTGTTGTACATTTTTATGGAGGTGGCTGCTTTTAAATATTTTATATACATTTAGATTAGTCCAGTGTTTCATTGTTTCATGTTTCTTTCAAATGTACAACAACTAGAGGGAAACAAATGTGCAGCATGTAGTAGTAGTAGTAGTATTTTTTTATTCAGTCATCACAAACAATACAATAAGTGCAAACAGTATACACAACAACAACAACAGTCTTCTGTATTATTTATACTGTATATGTGGTGACTGAAAAGGCATAGGCGGAAGCATAATGCTTATATATGCCTATCCTACATTCTAATCAATTTAAGCTCTCCAGAAAAGAAAAAAAAAATGAATCAAAATTATTGGCACTTATAACCCTCAAAGATAGCTTTAGAAATCATTTTCTTATAAACCAAAAGTTTTTGTAGTCGGACTATTGCATTTATAGTCGTTTTAAAGGTCGACCCCCACAATTCCACACAGTAAGATGTAGAGTAAGCCTGTATCACCAAGATAAAGGACACCCTCCTCCCCTAAATGGTTATCTGTTTTAAAACAGGCAAAACCATTGATGCTGTGTGTGCCCTGCTCTATTGGTTTCTGCTGGTTTCCAAAGAAAAGACTGGTTAAGTTAGTCTCAGTGGCCACACCCCACAGAAACCCATTTTCACTCAACTGGGGGCTGGTGTTTTCTTCCACAAGACAGAGGAGGAAACAACTGCTCAAGGTAACATTTGCATCCTTCAGATTTGACTTCTAGTATATTATATTCAAGTTTAGCTTTTATGTTTTGCTTTTGTTGAATGTATTAATGTGAATCTTTGAATTGGTTATTTGTGCAGTTTAATCTGTTAAATGAAATGTTAAATTTAAAGCAGAAATTATTCAAGGGCATATTAAACCATTAATATATGGTGTATACACTGATTAGTTTTCTAAGGGAAGTGTATTTGATCCTAATGCGTATCTACCACAAATTCATGCCATTGTTTGGTGTTTCTGCATCAACTGATCTGTTAATTACAAGGATTTTAATCAGGAGATGATAACAATCATTTCCAGATAGTTTTGGTTAATAAAATGTGGAATACAATGAGGCACAATTGCATTTGTGATAAGAATATCACAGTGACATTTGCCCCTGTGTCCTGGTATCTTTTTATTTTTTGGCATTTCTGACAGTGAGAGAAAGAGACAGGAAAGGCAGGGGGGGAGAGAGGGGATGACAAGCAGTAACTCGAACCCGGGTCGCTGCAGTAAGGACTGAGCTACCAGGGTGCCTGTGTCCTGGTATCTTTGACCAGCCTGTAAATTCACACACAGCCCAGTAAATTTGATTTAAAAAAAATAAAAGTTACTACTAGAACTACTTTTTATAAGTAGCTTTACTTAACCAAACTATATCTCTCCTTAGCACTGCTGGTTTTACCTATGTCTTCTGTAATGTAATGTGATTCTATGTTTTAGCTACTTGCTGATTGTCTGCTTAAAGGCATAGTTCAGATTTTTTGTAGTAGGGTTGTATGAGGTTCTTATCTGTAGTCAGTGTATTACCCACAGTAGATGGTGGTCTGCACGCCCCCAGTTTGGAGAAGCAGACAGGAGTCCCGACACGGAAGCTAAACAATGTACTGCTGTGGACGGGGTCACACAGCAAAACATATATTAGCCACCTAAAAAAAAGGAACCCCTAAAAAATTTATATCAGATGCTATATTTAGAATAGTTTCACTGCTTTACCATGCCATCAGACAGCCCTTTCCCTTTTTCAATATTTTTTAATTTATAGTGTAGTCTTGTTTCATAATGTTTTAATATCTATGTATTAATATGTGTAGCTGATCTTTGACTGTTGTCTAGTATCTAGTATGACGTAAGTGGTATGCCATTCAGGAAATAATTTATATTGATGATAATATTGAAGAGAAAACTGAGGATTTTAACTATATTTATACTGTCAGAGAATACTGAATGGAATCTAACATGTATCCTCATGTACAGTACTTGATATGGCCTAACAACAGCTTCATGTCATCGACATAACTCTAATTAAATTCTTACTAAAGGTTAAAATGGACCAAAGACAAAACTCACAGGTGAAACTGGATCTCACGAACCTTGGGACCAGACCAGGACCTACTCAGCCCAAGCCTAAGGAGAGGGACCAGTGGGGCAGTAAGATTGAGTTCATCCTGGCAGTGGCCGGACACATCGTCGGTCTGGGAAACGTCTGGAGGTTTCCATACCTTTGCTACAAAAATGGAGGAGGTAAATCTGTGTTGTTGTGGCCCAGTGTTTTTACAAAGTAATGTGTTGTAGCGGCAGGAATTCAGATTGTGTTCAGTTAATAATCGGCTTGTAGGTGAAAGAAACTCTGTCAGTATTGTTATAAAGTGACTGATTTCTTAATGTTAAAATAATTACACCTATTTATTCTCGCCGTCTAACTACATTCATTTTTACAAATCATTATTGAGTGCACAGATCTATGCAATTTTATTAATATTTTAATCTTTTTTTATTTTAAAGGGGTTTTCTTCATACCTTATATTTTGTTTTTGTTCACCTGTGGCATCCCGCTCTTCTTTCTGGAGATATCTTTGGGCCAGTACACCAGTCAGGGTGGAATAACATGTTGGAGAAAAATCTGCCCTCTTTTTGAAGGTAAGTCTTCATAGTGTTTTTCTTTAGCCAGTTTCTTTTTTTTTATATATCATCTACAAAAATAAGAAAATGATTTTGTGTAACTGCTAATGAATGTTGTTCCATATGAATGCAGTTTGCAGAAGACTGGGCCTTTAAGAATTAAAGTTAATTTAAGCACATAAATCTGCAGTTATAATATGCTGCTTTCAGTGCTAGTGGTAATTTATCTCACTGTTTTATCTACTTAAAGCTGCACTGATTCTTTATAGTTTTAGTCATCTGAGCCATTGTTTATATAAAAATCTAAGTGTATTGTGAAAAGGAGTCATTATATATATATATATATATATATATATATATATATATATATATAAACAACATGATTTATGGAAATCTAAATATTTTTAGATATTATATCAAAATACCGTGTGTGTGTGTGTGTGTGTGTGTGTGTGTGTGTGTGTGTGTGTGTGTGTCAGCACACAGCACACTGTCACACACTTCTAGTGGGTCATAAGTGATGATTGAGAGGGATTACATTTGTATTAGTCTATAGATTGTTTTTTTTTTGTAGGAAAATCCTGCTTACTATACCTTTTAAGTACAAACATTACGTAATAGTGATTTTTCATGGTATTACAATATGCCATCTCTGTCTTTCTACAGGCTTAGGTTACGGAAGCCAAATAGTTGTTTTGTACACGGGGGTGTATTACATCATCATACTGGCTTGGGCATTTCTCTACCTGTTTTCATCCTTCGAGTCTGAGCTTCCATGGGCGAGCTGTCGCAACAGCTGGAACACAGGTACCAAGACTCTCCAGTTATGACACATACAACGATGTGCGATGTGTTCACTTTGTTAATCATTTTTCACAACTTTTCTTTCATGTAAGCTGGCTGTTTTGAGCATGGTCAAGATCAAGCATCGTCTCTGCACCTGTATGGAAATAGCACGTCTTCGGTTGTAGAATTTTGGGAGTAAGTAGCACAAATTAAAGCATCGTATGAGAGCTGCTGTGTTTTTTTGTTGTTGTTGTATGATTGTTAACAAACTTTGTTCCAGGAGGAGAATCTTGGGCCTGTCTGATGGAATTGAGAAAATTGGCAATGTTCGTTGGGACCTGGCCCTTTGTCTACTTCTTGCCTGGACGTTGTGTTACTTTTGTGTCTGGAACGGAGTGAAGTCCACAGGAAAGGTACATTCATGTTAATTTGTAATGTCTGATTTCATGTTCTTGAAATATTTAATCTTATAAAGTAACGCAAAAGCTGTTGGTTCTGTCTTAGGTGGTCTACTTCACTGCCACATTTCCGTATGTAATGCTGGTGGTGCTGCTTGTTCGTGGTCTTACTTTACCGGGGGCCAAAGAAGGAATCATGTTCTACCTCTACCCAGACCCATCCCGCCTCACTGATCCAGAGGTACGACCTTTCCCACTATGCTGACTGCTTTTCCTCATGCGTGAAATAGGCACGGAGGAGCAGCCGCGGACACCAGCTCCATTCTGCTCTCTGCCGTCTTCACATTAATGATGCATTATTTCAACCACACGCAACCCATCCGCTATTAATCAGAATGTTAATTAACAGCAGGGCTGCGGTTACAACCAATGTCATCACTAATCATATCTGAATGTGCCCTTTAAATAGCAGGAAAATACTGCGCCATTGACTTCAGACAAGATTTTTTGTTGGTCAATAGCGCTATCGTTTTCTGCTGCCTCAAGATAGCAACATTGTGCCTGACCACACCTTATTTTAAGATCAACACACCCATGGGTGCACAGAGGAGCGCAAGTACAGGTTAGGTTAGGTTAGATTAAACTTTATTGTCCCCAAAGGGAAATTTGGCTTGGGCACAGTGCATGGTTGCTTCATAAAAACATCACAGAACATCA
>JAOVVB010229222.1:0-10430 GCA_028570985.1 Heterobranchus longifilis
CCCCCTCCTCCTACGCCCTTGCAGCAGCGCAAGCATATTCATGTCAAATATATATTCATGCAGTGAGCACTCTGTGTGCATGCATGTGCGCCCTGTGCTGTCCATAATCCCGGCGCACAAATAGCAGTAAGTTGCTGCACACTACATATAAAAGCCTATCAAAGGATAAGGAAGGAAGAGTTTTCATTATTAGTAATTTGTCCTGAGGGGCTATTTTCCCTATACTCTCTCTCCAATTTGAATGATTGTTTCCCCACCGTGCAGAGTGCTGTGCAGAAGGCGGGCCAGAGCGTCAGTGTGGGAGAAATCCAGGGGCCCATCATCAGTTGCGCTGAGTGAGCCGAGCTTTAGAGATGCGCGTTCACTGAGCCGGGGGAAGGACCGCTGCCTTTCCCTCCACCTCACTTCTAATAACCTCCTCATCACCAGCATCAGCAGCTCGCCGCCCCGGGCACACAATTATTACAAATACTGCGGTTTCTGGATGGAATTTTGCTCTGGATTGTTATAATTTTATATATTTCTACAGAGGCTTTTATCCATCCGGAATCGTCTCTCGGCACGAAAAGGTAGGAGCGCATTAAAACTGGGCTATTCGTGTGTTTTCTTTTTATTATCTCGTTTTATCCCTCATGCAGTAGGTGTTCTGTGATGCACTTATTTTGTGTGATTCTGAAGTTTTTCCTGCAATAATTTCCCGTTTCTGCCAATCTGATGTGGGATTGGTGAGTTTGCGCTGAGATGGGGATGTAAAGCGCAATGGGATGGTTTGGCTGGTTAGTTTTAAAGCTCTCACCCGCAGTTTAACCGCAGGAGGACGGGGGTGACTTGTGGGAAAACCACATCTCGAGAGACCACGTTGACTTATCGGTGCTGAAATCGTGACAAATATATTTGTGGTGGTGAATGAGTGAGGAGCGCTGAGACGGAAAGTTTCAGCTCGCTGAATCGCGTCTCTCAGCGCGCGGACAGCTCCGCATCTTTAGACCTTAAAACACTAAAGCAGAAACTGCCACAACTTATTGCGATTTACAAATGATTTCTTGCAAATAGAAACCCTACTCCTGATCACATTTCGCTTCGTAATTTTTACAGCGAGGGCTCGTAAAGCCCTGAGCAGCAGCCAGACTGCCACCGTGCGAGGAGCAGAGGGAAAGCTGGAGCGCTGCTGGAAAATGTTGCCCGCTGTTTTATTCATCGGTGCAGGGCTGCGGGTCGGATTTCTACTCCATTTCAAGCGCTTTACTTTCAGTTGAAGATTTCAAATATTCCACAAACCGATCAAAATTATGATCTATAACGACGTTGGTTATTGCACTCGTTATGTGAAAGCATTTGGGAATGACAGATCCAACGGGGCTTTCAATAGAGGTATAAAATCACTATAATGTAATATTCCTGCAGGATTCATGCCTTTATGCTTACTGCAGAGTGACCTCGTATCCACCTTTAGTTTTCTCTAGGGATTGTTGGCCATTATAATAATATTTAATGCACATGAATGACATCATTTTTGCTGTTATATTGTGAGCTATTTGGCTCATCTAAAGTATATGGTTAAATTGTGTCTTTTGTAGTAGGCTGACATTAGATTTTTGCATATGGTGAAGGGCAGAAGAAACCGTTTTAACGTGTCCATTCATTCTATGGTGATAAAGGCCTGGTGGTGCCACATTTCTGCTGGGGTGAAGTTTGTGCAGTTACCTTGAAAAGGCAGACCATTCATGTGTAGGACCCCCCAAATAAGTTTTATTATTATATAAGAACCATCTGATTTTGATTTATGTGATTTAAATGATCTAGAGACTATTACCCATGACATGTCTCATTGTCTAGTGAATGGGAAATACTGAAATGTCTGATTATTGTTATTTATTTATTTATTTTTTGCTGGTGGCCACATGGTGCCCCACTAAAGGCCCCCCGGTGGTCCCTGAACCTCACTTTGTCTAACCAGTAGACTAGCAGGTCCGGACACACTCAGGGTACCCTTGTCTGCTGTGACTGATGTTGGATTAAATCGTTCCTCCGGGCTGAAGCTTGTGATAGACAGGGAGCACAGCGGGCGATAGAGGGGTCTCCAGTGCATGATAGGGGCTCGGCTATATTACAAAACATGTCAATAACTCTGCAGCACCAAAGCTGGATGCATCAATGCATCATTAATGGCCAGTCAGTGACGGTATCCTGTGCGTGTGCAGGTCATCTCATATCCTGCTCTATTTAATAATTCAACGTGTATATATCCCGGAAAATATGTGCTTATTGTAGCAGACTTATAACTCTATCAAGAACAAGAGATAGCTTAACTTTACTGCTGAGGGTCGAGGGCGTATAAACCTTTTTTTCCATTTTGAAATGCATGCCCTAACGTTACTTTTCTTCATAAAGAAAAACAAGTTTCTGTTTATGCTAGTTAAACACACACTTCTTAAAGTAGCCAAAAATAGCTTCTTAATGAGCTTTTTTTTTGCCCTCCAGAGTGTGGACTAGCTAAGAGTGCTATCAAGCGTGGGGTTAGCTGAAGGGCATGTTTCATAACAAGTGTGAAATGTGACTTTTCACCACATTAGCCTCATTTAGCTTAGCCCACAGGCTAACTAGCAGGTGGACAGTTTTGACAGTAAGTTAACGTATTTGAGGGTCGGGACATTGATAGGGCTTTCAGGTTGCCAAATGTCAAGTAGCCTAATGTTAATTTAATATTACCAGTATTCATTTAAAATGTTGTATATAGGGATATCAAGAAGAAGAGCTAGCTAATGTACTGCTGAGGGTCGACCTGAGGACGTGAAGGTAGATATAATGTATCTTTCCATTTTTAAAAGTGTAACCGAACATTAGCCTAACTTTTTTCATTTACCAAACAGGTTTCTGTTTGCTAGTTAAACACACCAAGTAGCCAAAAATAGCTTAATTTGCCTTTTTTTGCCCTCCAAAGTGTGGACTGCTAGCTAGCTGAAGGGCAAGTTTTATAACAAGCCTGGGAGGAAAAGTTTGTGTGAAATGTGACTTTTCACCACATTAGCCTCTTTTAGCTTAGCCTACTACAAGCTAGCTAGCAGGCAGACAGGATGAGTAAGATATTTGAGGGTATGGACATTCACAGTTTATCAAATGTCAAGTAAATTAATATTAACCAGTAACCACCATTATAGCCCAATTTAAAATGTTGTATTACGGGTAAATTTCATAGCAAACCTGTGAGGAAAAGTGTCAGCAAAATATTTAGTGAAATTCGGCTTTTCACCACATTAGCCTAGTTTAGCTTAGCCTACAGGCTAGCTAGCAGGTGGACTGTTAGATATTTGAAGGTATAGACATTGGCTTTCATTTTGTCAGGTAATTGAATATTGATAATTGTTATAGCCTAATTTAAAATGTTGTATTTAGGGTCAAATGCAAGTGACATTATTTGTCAAGGTAAAGTTAGATATACCTTTCCATTTTGAAATGTGTGGCTTAATGTTACTTATTTTTTTAAGTAGGGAAAAACAGGTTTCTGTTTATGCTAGTTAAACTCAGACACACACACTTCTTTAAGTAGCCAAAAATAGCTTCTTAATTAGTTTTTTTGCCCTCCAGACTGTGGACTAGCTCAAGGTGCTATCAAACATGTTGTTAGCTGAAGGGCATGTTTTAAGCATGTGTCAGCAAAATATGTCTGGTGAAATTTGACTTTTCACCACATTAGCCTCATTTAGCTTAGCCTGCAGGCTTGCTAGCAGGTGGGCAGTTTTCACAGTAAGTTAGATATTTGAGGATATTGATAGGGCTTTTAGTTTGTCAAATGTCAAGTAACTGAATATTAACCATTATTATAACCTGATTTAAAATGTTAGCGTTAAACGCGAGTGACGTTATTGTAACTCTTAAAGGAAAGAAGACTCCATTAGTGCTTTAGTTAACTGAGTGAGAACATGTTAGCATTGTTAGCATTCCCTGCCACATCTCACAGGGACACCTGATGCCTCAGTTAGGCAATACACACAATACGTCGTGTTAATTGAATAGAGCCCAGGGCCAATTTTCATAGGAGACTGGGGGTCTCAGGTTTCATGGGCATATCGAGCTTTGCTTATTGAAGGGACACAAACAACACACAGCACATCTCTATAGTTGGTGGGTTGGATTGACACAGCTGCGTTCAGGGTTATTTTCACCACACGGAACCTTTTAACCTCCCTGATGTCTCACCGAATCACTTTTAAGACAAAGACAATGATCCAGCCGGTGTTGTCAGAGACACACACATGCACACTCCTGCACAGGGACACACATGCGTGCACACGGTGCATTAGCATAGGTATCAGTTACTAGAATTCAATAGCTCGCCTGCTGCAGCAAGATTAACTATTCAGGGCAGGTGGTTAAAGGCCCTATTGTGTTGCATGGTTCTGTGCTACCGTCATGATTGGACAATGCGTTTGTCTGGTGGGCAGCCCACTGCCAAAACAATTGCAAGGGCAAAGGGCTGGAAGAGTACACACACATATAAGGTTTCACCATGTGAATCATTTCTAGCTCTGCTGAGCAAATTTAAACAGAGCTGAATGAGTACAGGTGTAGCAGGTGAGGGCCAGTGAGCTAGTTAATATTCCATACCGGTTTCCTCCCAGTTTCGGTGATGGCAATAATTTGAATATGTGTTCACAGGAAGAAAATTACAAAAAGAAAAATGTTAATAATGATAGGATTCGCACATGAAGTGGTACCATCCTAACATCTTTCTAAATAGCTGTTTATGATTGTAATCCCCCAAAGACATGCAAATGAGAGAGAGAGAGAGAGAGTGGCGGTGGATAATTAGTCATATTTATCAGGATCCCAGCAGACCCTTACAGATAGCAGGCTAACGTTTGAGGCTTAACACATGTTCTGGCTCACCTCAGTGGATTTTCACTCATCACAAAATCAGCAACAACAGTCTGCTTTTTTGTGCGAAATTTCAGTGTTTTGCTACCACTATATGGGAATTTAAGTCCGAACGATTATTTTAGTTGATCTTCAAATAAAATGGGTAATTGGTAGAAATGGAACTCTGCATAAAATGCTCGTAAACCTTTAATGGGTGTTATTCGTGGTTATTTAGTTGTATTTATTGGCCACATGGAGAGTCATATCTGCATTGAGTGGTGCTCTCAATATCCTCTTAGAGCTTGATGTCAATTCATAGTCATGATTTTGTTTATCTGTAAGGCACTGCTGTATATTTCACTTAACTTGTTGGCACAAAAGCTTGCACTGCTTCCTCTATTCTGGTTTTTGAATAACATTTTATGTGAACTGACTTAATTACTGTAATATATGCTAATATAATGTAACAACACAAAATGCCGCCTTAAAATGCCGTTTCACAAATGATCTATTTGTTGTGGTGCTAATGTATTGGATAGCATTAGATTAGACACATGATATTGTATTAATTTTTAAGTTGTTTAAGTTGTTGTTTAAGTATGGTGTCAAGTCTTAAGTTTATGTATTAATTATTAGTAAACCACATCCTGTACTTGCCAATTGACACTGAAAATCATGAATTTCTGCTTAAAGTGATCTGTTTTTTTTTCTGCAGTTCTGTCAAAGGTGTGTCCGAATCTGGAGGTCAAACCATGGGGCACGGAACTGGACCAACGATGAAGGTTATGTGCTTCAATCCAGGAAGTCGCCTCAAAGAGAAATCGCAAGATGCAGCCCTGAATCACTGACAAAACACCAAGGATCCCCTTTATCTTAGCACCTGTCCACTTTGTGGGGGAAATTGGATATTTTTTCCATATATCTCTGCATAGACTTGGCTGAGAAGATTAGATTCCGTCCATTATCAACATTAGATCTGCCTCAAAACAAAAAAAAATAACGGATATTGCATTCCCCGCTTGACTGTAAAATTATCTATGTGGAATATAACATTCAGCAGATAAATCCTGGAACACAGCCAGAATCAGATGTTATTATCACCTTGAGGATCTATCCCCAGTTCTAACCCTCTTCTGGTGCATCCTGTTACTCTTACGATGAATCCCAACAGCCTACCTGGTCATGTCCTCTTGCTGCTAAGTACCGTGCTGGGCCTGAGCGTAGGCTTGGAGTTTACTGGCTCTGAAGGTCAGTGGGCTCGCTACCTGCGCTGGGACGCCAGCTCCAGAAGTGACCTGACATTTCAGTTCAAGACTTCAGCATCAGAAGGCCTGCTGCTCTACTTCGACGATGGCGGCTTTTGCGACTTTCTGCTTCTCACTGTATCCGAGGGTAAGCTGCAGATTCGCGTCAGCATCGACTGTGCGGAGACCACCATCACCTCCGACAAGATGGTCAACGACAGCCGCTGGCACTTTGCCGCCATCAACAGGCACAATTTGCGGACTGGCTTGGCCGTGGATGGCCAGACCAAGACGGAAGAGGTGCGGCCCCAGAGACGGTTCATGAAGATCGTTAGCGACCTCTTCCTCGGAGGGCTCCCGGGGGACATCCGCACATCCGCCATCACCTTGCCCTCCGTCCGTGAGCTACCACCATTCAAGGGAATTATCACAGACCTCAGTTATGGGAGTAAGCTGCCCACGCTCATCAATAGTCAGAAAGTACGCTTGGAGATGATGGGCCTTTGCACGGAGAACCCCTGTGAGAATGGCGGGATCTGCTCGCTGGCAGATGGAGAGACCTACTGTGACTGCTCCAAAACTGGATATGTAGGTCGATACTGCACAGAAGGTAAGAGGGCTGGCTCCAGAGCTTTCTGTGTCAAGCACTGAATATTGATTAAAATCTTTGTAAAAAATTCACAGGGATTCCTTACAAATTTAGAACTGACCTAACAGCAGGTTTGCTGTCTGCCTCCAGGTATACAGTAAACAATTGTTATATTAAACCTTCATATTTGCTTTTTGTACCATGTGTGTATTGTTAAAATCATCTCATGGTGTATGCGTTTAAACTCAGTGGGCCCTATCTTACACCGCAGCGCAAGTCTCAATGCTCGTTTCCAACCAATGCAGTTTTAATTTTCACGCCCAGCGCCCTCGTTGTCTCAATAGCAAATGTACTTGCGCTCCTCCGTGCAGAAGGTGGGTGTGGTCAGGCGCAGTGTTGGCGTGTTGCTATCTTGAGGCAGCAGAAAGCGTCTACGCCATTGACCAACAAAAACGGCCCCAATGTTAATTAACATTCTGATTAATAATGGATGGGTTTCGTGTTGTAATAATACATCATTAATGAGGAAAATGCTGTGGCTGCTGCTCTGTGTTACACACGAGGAAAAGCTGTCAGTAGGTTAACTTAATTCATTATTTCAGAAGCTAAATGTTTAATTCTGTTTTCTCTGTCAAGTTTATAACTACATTGTTTTCATTCTGTTGATTAAATGCCCCATGATCTCTGCTGCAGTGCAATAACTGCATTGAGACGTTTACAGTTATTGAAAGCAGCCTCTCTTATCATTAAAGTAAATCGCTAAAGAAAACACTCACAAATCAATACAATACATCATTTAAAATCAGATCACATTGGTGGAATTCATGTCACGCCCAGAACACACCTATGATTAATTAAGAGACTAAATACAACCCCTTTGCACTTTGCACCTTACTTTGCGCACAGACTGTGTGCCCTCTAACTAGCAAAAGTGGAGTTGGACACGTCCTAAAGGCACTTGCGTCGTGCACCCGTGCGCTATAAATCGTCTAAATAGTGTAGTCGAAACATCTCAACAAAAACTAAACATTATGAGCTTCAGCAAAGTGGAATCTATCGGTGGGCTTTTCTCTTGTATTCTTGCATTCATTTGTCCACCTTGTGTCGATCACTTTGGGCTGGAAGTGCATCCTGGGATCTGAGTCGCCTCTGTTTTTTTTTTCTCGATGCAGACCAACCATTGTAGACCGGACCTGCCCTCACTGAACGCCTGTAATGTGAACATTCCACTGGTAATAGGCTCTTCTGGACAACAAATGAAACCTTGTGATCCAAGCCAAGGAGGGAGCTCCCCAAGCACCAAGATCTGTGGAACAGGATGTATTCCTACAACCCACGCCGATGATCTGGACTCTGGACCTCCCACCAGACCACCACAGTCTCTAAACACAAAACAAACTCTGAAATCCAAGCCCTGTCTATCTCCAGAGCCTCACAGAGAGGAGGCAGAAGAAACACAAAAGAGTGCCAAACGAGTCAGAAGGACATGAGGATACAGACACAGGCATTGTGTGCAACAGCAGGAAATGCTCATCAAGCGGATGCTATAGGTAGCTGGTTCCCAACCTTTTTCCTTAAGACCCCTTTTCTACCACTGAGTAAACTGATGACCCTTGACTAAAGCCGGAGATACAGTATTTTTGTTTTTAACTATGCGTACACATGACGCTGCCTCCCGTATCCTGCGTCCGTTTTGTCCGTTCGTTGTGTACATACTCAGAAATGAACGCAACGCAACGTCTACCTACGGCTTGCGACGTCTATGCAAGTATATCTCCGGTCTATGCTCAGAGTATTTAAAAAAAAAGTGTTCTAAAATGTAGGCTATATGAGGCATGCATTTCCCATAAACAGATTTTTTAAAGTGCAACTAATTGTGTGTGTGTGCGTGTGTGTGTGTGTGTGTGTGTGTGTGTGTGTGTGTGTGTGTGTGTGTTTGGAAATATAAGAGACAGACAAATGAGCTCAGCAAGATGATTTTGGAGTATTCCAAAAGTAATCAAATCAACGTATTTAGAATATGATACTTAATTTGAGTAATCTAATGGCATATGTTACAAATTACAAGTTAGAGCATGTATTCAGTAATCTGTAGTGTATGGAGAGGAGAGAGAGAGAGAGAGAGAGAGAGGAGGCTTTTGAAAGAAAAGGAAATTACAATAAAATGTACTATACAATTACAGGGGTAAAAACAGCAACAACAATGTATTCAGAATTAAATACAAATACAAGCTATAGAGCAAAGGTAGCATGATCAACAAGAAACCAGTCATAATCTATTCAGTCTTATCATATACATGATAATAATAATAATAATAATAATAATAATAATAATAATAATAATAATAATAATAATAATGTTAAATATGCAAATATATGCAAACGATTTTATGATTTGTTGCACTTGCCAGGGTGAAGCACATGTAGGCTACCAACATTAATCGACAGAATAATTGAAAGCACCTGTGTGGGTGTGCAGGACCTATAATATAGTTTTTACTTGAAAGGTTGACTTAAAGAGTGACTGTTTTTATTTTCATAACAAATTAGCTCTGTCCGAAATCAGTGAGTAGGGGCTGGGAGTAGGGAATGCAACTTTCCCCTCATCTCTGCACAGCTGTCACCGTCGCCACGTGCTGTGGTAAAAACCGAGCGCACCTCTCTCGCGCGGCTACATGTCGGAACAGGAAGTCAGGAAACAGGAAAAAAAGAGTTACAATAATACAGTTGATGAAAGATGAGCCGAATTTATCACAACACGTCTTTGAAGAACAAACCCGTGCACAATGAGAAATTTGACCGCGCGTGGTCTCCCTCTACGTATGAAAGGTAGGTGCAAAAAGTGACACGTAACGTAACGTAACGACGTAGTATTCATATGAGTTCTAGTTCCAGTATCTCATACATTATTTTCCTTGTTATGTAGAGACGACACCAAACCAAAACTGTAATAAATAATTCGTGTTCCTATATTCAGCATACACAAATCCCCAGTCAGCACGTACTCATCTCAATAAAAACTGCAAATGGTGTATTGTTTATAGTTCCTGCTAATTAACGCCCTCTATCGTGTGTGTTTCAGTTCACGGAAGTTTACACCAACAACCACTTTATGGCTTAAAGAGACCCTCTCGTGAAACTCAAGTTTTTAACCATGTTAACATGTCTATATGGTGTTTTTTTTTATTTACTACAAGAGCAGTCAACACCATGGCTGAGAATTTCTGCCTTCAAACTGCAGTGTGCTAAAAAAAAAAAATCCAGATTCAGACAAACAGGTTTTATGACATCATCTGTACCAAGGAAGCAATCAAATCACAAGTGACTAGCATATTGATAGGGCGCATAGGTTTGTAGTTTTCAAAACACGGAAATTAGTCAACATGTTTTTTTAATGTGTTTTTGTTTAGACGTCTGAAGTAAGTCTGGTTAACACAAGCTTCAGAGATTTTCACGTTTTGTTCTATGACAATTTGGTGAATTAAGAAGCTTTAACATATCTTTAAAAAGGCGGTTCTGAACAAATAGCTAAATGAGACTACAGAGGACATTAAATGTCAGCATCAGTTTAGTAGTTGCAATGGTGATGTGGATCATGGTGCAGTTCCTTTATAGCCTAACATTAGCTTTTTACTTATGGCAATTGCATTTATATGCTTTTACAATCATAAAAGTGGTGTTCATATGGAGAGATTATCTTGCTAGACAAAACGTGTAAGTATCATAAACTTGTGTTCGCC
>JAOVVB010229232.1:0-10430 GCA_028570985.1 Heterobranchus longifilis
ATGGATGGATGGATGGATGGATGATGGATGGATGGATGATGGATGGATGGATGGATGGATGGATGGATGGATGGATGATGGATGGATGGATGGATGGACGGACGATGGATGGATGGATGAATGGATGGATGATGGATGGATGATTGATGGATGATAGATGGATGGATGGATGGATGGATGGATGATGGATGGATGATGGATGGAGGGAAAACGAAGGCCATAAATTCCTAAATGTGTGTTGTGCTGGCTTCTTATATCAGTGATTCCCACCGGGTGGTACTCATGCCCCAGGGTCTGCAGTTGAGAAGTATCCCCCGGGGTATGATTTAAATTAAAACTGCCATTTAAATTAAAACAAAAGAAATCTGAGTCAGCTGTAACAACTGAATATTAACGCCTCATTTCCACTGCATGGTTCGGCTTCTAGTATCCACTCAGCTCGGCTGAGGTGGTAGGCCTACCCAAAAAAAAAAAAACAGGTAGCATGTACCACAACTTTTGCTAATGGAAAAAAAAAATATATATATATAAATTTTGAGTGGTGCCGTACCATGCAGTGGAAATATGGGATAAGTGTTGTCATTCAAAGTGTGTGAAAACTGGTTAGAAAGCATGCAGAGAAGTTTAAACAGTTATCTAACACTAACGGCTGAAACAGTTAGCTAAAAGTAATGGGCACAAAGTTAAAATAATTAGGTAAATGTAACGGATAAGCAGTCAAAACAGTAAGCTACAAAAAAACAGATAAATGGTTGAAATGGTTAGCTAAAAATAATGTAAAAATGGTTGAAATATTTAGCTAAAAAAAACAGATAAATGGTTGAAATAGTTAGCTAAAAGTAATGGATAAATGGTTGAAATAGTTAGCTAAAAGTAATGGATAAATGGTTGAAATAGTTAGCTAAAAACAGCAGATAAATGGGTGAAATAGTTAGCTAAAGGTAATGGATAAATGACTGAAATTGTTAGCTAAAAGTAATGGATAAACAGTTGAAATAGTTAGCTAAAGGTAATAGATAATTGTGTAATACCAAACTATTTCATGGTTTTTGCAGGTTCTGTCTTAGAGGAGTGGAAGATACGTTTTTATGGATCTTTATGTAGCGTTCTTCTCAACGTACACAAAGTGTCAGTGTCTTTTTTTTTTTTTTTTAACTCTTTCTTCAATTTCTTAACTACTGCAAGCAACAATATTATTTTTTTCATTTAGGCTACTGTCTTACAATAGCTAAAAGTAATGGTTGTATGGTTGAAATGGTTAAGTGGAAGGTAATGGTTGTATTGTTGAAATAGCTAAAAGTAATACAAATATATGTATATGTGTATGTGTGTATATATATGTACATGTATGTGTTGCATGTGTGTATATGTATATATACACACAATACAGTTTATTGGATAATTTTTTGTTATGGATTACTATTTATTTATGTATTTATTCAGTTTACTTTGGAGTTATATAATTTGTTCGTAAGCAAAAAAGGAAGTCAATTGACTATATACATATTTTAAGTTACTAGTGTAGAAGGGGTAGGAGTATACAAGTTTTGTACTTCTCCCTACTCCTTTTCAGACATGAAATAAGTAACACTCTGATGCTGCTGTTTATTTGTATTTTTTTCTTTTTCTTTTATTTCATTTTCTTGCTTATTCATGCCGAAATAAAGATTTCAATCAATCAATCAAGTAACTAATCATTGACTGGGTTAACTCATGTGGAAACATGACGCGCTGTAAGCTACATGAGCCATGTTTTATTGTTTTCATAGAGGCAGCTGCCTCTCTGCCCAGATCATTAGCCATCAGCTAACAGGAGCGAAAGTTTCTATTTACTTTCATGCACTTAATAACTAAACTTTGTCATTGCAGTTGAATTGCAAACATAATCGAGCTGTAAAGGGGATATTGCATCTGTCATCCTGTTATTAGCGTGCAGAGTTACTGATTATGGGTTGTAGACAAGGCTAGAATGACGGCAGTGTTAATACAAAAAGTAAAAGTAGAATGTAGAATAAGTGGATGCAAAAGTAGATGTAAAAAGCAGATGTACAGGCTGTGCACCCTCTCATTTTTGTAACACAAAAGTACTCTAACGAGTTACTTTTCTCAGTAAGTAATGCTGTAACACAACTGATTACTTTTTAATGGCAGTAATCTTGTAATGTAACATGTTACTTTTAAAAGTAACATTACCCAACACTGGTCATCACACTGCAAAAATCATGTTGTGAACAGCTTATTTATTTTTGACATTATATGATCGTGTTGTGTGTGAACATATATTCCACTCCCATACAAGAGTTCACTGCAACTGTCAGCACTCATAAACTTTGGTTGATATGTCAGTGTTTATTAGGCATAATTACATGAACTAGGCACATGCATAATATGTGTAGGCGTATAGGACTGATAAGAGCTGAGTGCAGGCGTGGATGGGAGGGCGTTTTTGAAGGTACTGTTGATCCTTGTGTGACTAATTCAACCACACACTGTGCGATGAAACATGTCCAATTGATAACGTCAAGGCAATAAACTCCCAGCTGGTGGGTGGACAACAGTGCGAGACTTTGATTGTGTCAGGTACCTGTGTGAAGTGTGAATGTGTGCAGTTGTGTGAAATTGAGGCAGGATATTGTTCAAAACGAGCATTAATGCTTAGGTAACCTTCCGCATTGCTACTGTATAAATTATGGATAAAATGATGCTGACGGTCGTTGAAAACAACCATTGCTATCCATCTCTGTGCCTTCAAGTCACAGTGAAATGCCGGTTAAAGTGACTCCAGCTAACGTGACATATTTCAAAGTGAAACAGAATATGTGTGCGGGATATAGTGAGACTTAAGATTTAAACCAAATCTAGATTTGATTGGATCGCATTGATCAAAAGTGAGTGTGACTTAGGGAATACAATGCAATATGGAGCTGGAGTCAGATATGTTGGCCTGCACCGACACCTGCCTCGCCCATGTTGTCAGATCAGGAGGTGGAGGATGAGGGTGAAATTAATAAACATACTACTATTATCTTGCTCTGCTAGCTACTGTAAGGACAAGTGTATTTTTTATAGGTATAATGGGCGGGATTAGCTAGTCATCAAATCACATTTAACTGGATAAATGTATATACTGTATACACCCCAGAGTTTAGGATAACGCAATACAAATATTTTAACATTTTACAGGAGAGGCATTTTTTGATAAAAAATACCCCCAAATTATTTGTTGACAAATATTTGGAATATATCAAGAAATAATGAAATAAGGAACATGGCTATAAGATAAGAACTTAAAACATATATTTTTTCTTTAACTGTGTAACTGTTACCCATATAATACAAGCACAGAGCCATTTGTTAATTTTTCACAGGGCGGACGGACCCGGTTCATTTCAACTAGCAAACCACCACGTGAACGACTATTCTGGTCCGTTTGGTTCCCCTCCTCCAGCAAAAAAGTTTAGAGAATATTACAGATCCACGACAGAACTGACAGAAATGTGCGACTCAGAGGAAAAGTCGCAATTTAAAATCCATCTACTACTTCAGCACCATGGACAGCGCCATGGATTTACCAATACAGAGCACAGATAGGCTACTGATATTTCAGAGCCATGGTCAGGGCCATAGATTTTAACTCGCACAAACCTCAGTCAGATAAAGGATCAGTGAGTCAGGCAGACTAGAACATATTCAAATAACCAACCCCTCTTTCTGGTCATTTTGCTAACAAGGGGGATTGCATCCCCCCTCAAATGACTCACCTGGTTAAATAAAGGTTAAAAAACAAACAAAAATCAAATGCTCTTTGTGGCATAGCAGAAAGACCAACTCCTTTGCTAATTTTAAGACCAACCTGGGTATGAACAGTTAAAAGTCTGAGAGCGAACCTGAGGAAACCACAATGTGAAACGTGTTCGCTCCTATATTTTACATGCATTAAATCAAAAAAGTCTATTTGAATACCCCTGGTGTGCGCTGGATTACTTTGTTCTTTAAACTTGAAAGTCTATGTTGAAAATACTGCAGATCGAATCATGTCTGTCAGTCAGGTGGAAAGATTTTCACTGACTCTCCGTATCCTAAACCCCTTCACCTCTGCAGCCAGTGTCTCGCTGTCCCTCGCTGTCCCTCGCTGTCCCACCTGCCTGTCTGCCACGACACTAATTGGGGCTACTAACGAGATGCTAACGAGCCTGTGGGGGTATCAGGGAGTCAATCACCCTGTTGCTGGGGCAATTAGCACACGCCTAACCTACTTCCTTCCTGTCCCACTGCCAGCATGGAAAGCAAAGGTTGAATCTATGGACCGACACTCACATGCACACGCAACGCTGGTGTTCGCACCACAAACACACCAATACACACACACACACACGCAGGTGCTAATGGGGGCAAAAGGATAAGTCTTCTTGGGGCCAGCATTTAGATTTGCCAGTAGTAATTATGCACACAGCTAATTAGAGCAGGTAATTAGCCAGAGAGACTGGTGTTGTTTTAGGCCCTTCCTGAAACACCAATTATTTACAGGGAAAATATAGGTGGAATAACATTTAGTGTTTGTGAACGCCTACAGTGTGTCTGTCTATATGTATGTATTTTAATACTCACATTTCTGTGTGTACGTAAGATACTTTTTGCTTTATTATATAAGAATGCATATTGTAGGGTTGAATTACCTTTAAATAATGAGATCAACATATGGACATCATTTTACAGTGAATGCTTGGTTGTGTTTTCCAAGTGCAAGTAATTACTGCCTTGTCAACATAATTACATCTAATCTACATAAATGTCAAGTCATGTTCAAATGTATGACTTCTGGGAAATAAGAAAAAAGTTTACATGCAAAATGTATAATGAGATGATTATAAGCAGAACTTTTTAATCAAATAATTAGATTGGAAGCTATCACAAATTTGCTCGTATTTATGTGTCTTTAAGTATGCATTAATTCAACTTTATTTAAATATAACTACATGAAATAAACAGACTGTATTCCTGAATGGCTGGGACATTTTAAAGGAATGAAAAGACTGCATCATAATTAGTATTGGATCCATTTTCCTATGTGACCTCACAATTAATGAATTAAAGAGTATTGTCTTTTATTATTTTGTTTCTTCATTTTTTTGGTCATCTAAAACACCCAGTTTGTACCACTGTGGCACTTAGGGCAAGTCGAAATGGATAAGAGCATCAGCTAAATGTCTGAAGTAGAAACAGGAAAAAAGCAGCTGACATTTTGCTCTCCTCTTCACAAATTTATGAAATGCAAAAAACGCAGAGGGAGATGGAGGGGAAGGGAGAGAGGGACAGAAGTGGATGGATGGGAAGGAGAGAGAGCGGGGGGGGAAGAAAGAGAAAATAAATGGAAGGAGGGAGGGGACTGTGAAAGGAGAGAGTAATTTGGTGAAGTCAAATTGAGAGAGAGAGAGAGAGACGAAGAGATAGAACAGGGGGGAGGAGGGATGAAGACATTTGGTAGATATGAAAGCTAACAGCCCATCCAAACCCCCCCTGCTCCACACACACACACACAAACCACTCTTGCAAAGATCCCAGGGAGAATTGTACTTTCAATTTCCAGACCCCTAATTGCATTAGAACTGCCCTGCTCTCGTCTCCTCTCTCTCTAGTTCTCTTTCCCTACGTCTCTCACCCTTTTTCTCTCTTCCTCCGTGCTGCCCCGGACTTCCAAGGGACTATTACATGGTGCTCTGCACCTCCGCTGGGCCCTCCTCTTTCTCTCCATCTCTCCCTCTCCCTCTCTCTCTCTCCCCTCTGCGCCCACTTCTACCATTTTAGCTCGTATAATTTCCTCCTTCTCATGTGATTTCTTTCTTTACCATCTCTTTATTTCTCCATCCTTCTCTCCCTTTGTCTCCCCTTTTTACTTCTATCAATTAGTCAAACCCCTCCCTCCTTTTTCTGTCTATTCTCTTTCCTGCCAACGCCTATCAATTCAACCCAACCCCCCCTTTATCCCTCTCTTCTCATCCTCTTTTCCTTCCTGTCTATTTCGAACGAGTCACATTTTTCTTTCTCTTCATTCTCTCTCTCTCTCTCTCTCTCTCTCTCTCTCTCTGTCACCTCATCAGTCCGTCTGTTGGTTTCTCATTAATTTCTGTTACTTGTACTTTGCTAACTCGGCTAATTTCATGTGGCAGTTGGAAGGAGAGTTTCAGTGTGCTAACTGTGTAGAATATTTTATTCTTTTTTCTATTATCTTTTCTATCTTTTCTACCCAACAAGTCCACCATACAACCGTATTGGTCGTTTGGTCCTACACTCTTATATGACCCAGATGAGCGTTTACTAAATTAGCGCCCCTAGCGGTGGCAGGAAATACAACTCACAGGAGTGTTTCCGTCCTCATACATAAAACATGCTTAAACAGTCGTGCTTTAACCATGATGTTAACATTGTGAAACTGTCACAGTTTGGTTAGGTGTAGGCACCAAAAATACTTGGTTATGTTGAGAAAAAGATCATAGTTTGGGTTAAAATCACTCACAGGCTCCGCCCCCTACTGGACTGAAATTTGCATGAATGTAGCCGGCCAATCAGGGAGCGCCTACCTGTGATAGGTGCTCGTTGCACAGTATAAAGGCAGCATGGCCCACCACCTGCTATCCTTTTCCTCTTCAGCGACAGTGATAGCCCACTGACCTGATTATATCCCAGGATGGATTCGCTGCTTAAAGAACCTCGCCCGTCTCGCCCCGGCATCATCGCGGGCACAGACCTCTAAAAGAAGTAGGTAGGCCGCAGCTGCTAACCTTTAGTTGGTCAGGGTCGGTGTAGCTGGGGCGTACATTCATCAGGCTCCACCCACTGTACCCAAAGAGTCCAGTAGAGGGCGGAGCCTGTGACTGATAGAACGAGGGTTACAATATTGTAACCGAAGTTCTATTAGCACAGGCGGAGCCCTGTTGCTCCTACACCGCTCACTGAAGAGGGTGGAGGATAGCAGACGGGGGGCCGTGCTGCCCTTATACTACGTATTTATGCACGTGACGTAGAACGTGATGTAGCTCCGTTTGTTATCTTAAGTTAAAATAACTCACCACTGACCTGGTCTCCTGGGTCAAAGTCCTGTGTTTGTTTGACCGATCCAGCACCCCTCCTAAACGGACTTTCTCAGTCTTAATACTACATTACATGACTTCCTCTCATCATAACTACTACTGCCACTAGAGGGCGCCACCTAACAATAAACGTAAATATGGGTCGTAATTGCTGCTTGGACAAACGGCCTATGGTTTGTTGAAGCGTACTATCTGCATCCTTCTCCCTCTCTCTTCTCAGTCTTTTCCTTACATGTTTTCTCACTTTCATAAGTGTATTCATTTGTGCGGCCACAGCTGACCTAAATGTGTGTAGTAAGAAGGTTGCCAATTTTAACTCCAAGCTGTCACCCTGGTGGCAAGACTCTCCTCTCCCTTTTAGATTGTTGCTGATGTACTCGAGCGCAGAACTGCCCCAGTAGGCTGCAGCTGCTTTAGTGGCCCATGAGGACGTTGTGGTTGGACTAAGCAGCTCCCGGATGGGATTAAATGTAACTAAGCATGAAGGAGGCTGTCCTCAGTTTCTGATTTGGTTCATGAAAAAAGCAAAAGTCAAATCAGCGCATCTTGTCAGAAAATTAGAGTTTTTTGTCTCCCTCCATTAATCATTTTGTCTGAGTTTATCTCTCCTCACTCTCCAGCCAGAGTTCATGTCGCAGATCTCCTAAATTTCAGTGGGTTTGATGTGGGTTTTTATTCCAAACACAAACTGCATTGGGTGTTTCCGCTTTTTAGTTTCTCCTCTCTCTTTAAAAATGAAATCAATGGTAGTGTTTGGTTGGATTAAACACCAGAATACAGTACATTGCTCTTTTTTTTTTGCTCATGATTACTCATCCCTCACCTACTCTGCATTTGGTGACATAATACGAGTGAAACATTATTACAATAGTGCATTCTTTACTTCTAATTGATGGAATTCTAGTGAAGTCACAAGTTTTCTCAGTTGATTTAGAAAATAAGCGGTGTGCATTGACAACATGAAAGTCTGTTTAATACAGACATTCATCACCAGTCTTTTCCTCAGTACCACCAGCACCAGTGTCTTCTTTGCAAAGTTATGTGGGAAGTTGGAAATTTCATGAACAAATTGTTCAGACATTATTGTTACGGCTACAAAGCTCTGGAGATGTTTTGCAATGCTGAATACACAATAAGTGAGAGGCATTTGCATTATATCAGGCGAATGTCTTGTGCAACTTGAAAATTTAAACAGGAGGGAATGCTTCTTCCTCTCAATACACACCGCCCGGAGCGACTGCGCCTTTATCGAGCTTGTTTCATTGACTTTGCATCTACTCCCTCTTCTTTACATTTAGTTAGAAAGTAAGAGCAGTGCCTTCATCTAGCCTTATAGGTTTTGTCATTTTCTAACTTCACCTCCACACTTTTATTTCTAGCTTTAAACACCCCCCCCCTCTCTTTTCTCTCCTCCTCGTGCTGACTGATTGGAGCGAGCTAGAGCCGCTTGGTATGGAAATGAACCTGGAGCCCAGGACACGCAAGTTCTCCGTGACCCAAATGTATACACACTCACACACACATACATAGAATATGTCAGTGTTGATTAATTGGGTGGTTGAAGGCTGGTAACAAGCAAATACTGTAAGTGAAGGGACATATGGGGGCATTGGTGGAAAAAAAACAAGACTTATCTTTAGAAAGTGGAAAGGCTTAGTGAATAAAACTGCAGTATTGCAGGTTAATAGCCAGAATCACAGGGTTAAATTAGTTGAAATATCTGACAGAAGTACCCTTACAAATGTCAGGAGTTGTCACACACAAAAAAAGTGTGTGCTTTGAATGAATATTTTGAAAAACGACAGAAATAACATAATAATCATGATTTGACCACGGCCTTGAAAATAAAATATCTCAGACTAAAGAGTGGAAGTAAGTATTATTTTCCTCCTCTTACTGATTATAATTTGTTGACTTTATGAGGCATCCGAGGAAATAGTGTGTTTTTTTTTCTAAACTAAAATACAGGCAACTACATACACAAGGAGTGTGTGAGTTAAAACAAACGGAGAGAACCTGGGGAGTGTTTGTAATATTGATTCAACAGTGCCTTGCTTAATGTCAGTGTAAATTAGCAAGCACAGATATTTAGACCTCTGCTGAGAGACACACACACAGAAAATAGGGGAATTGAGAAAACAATAGCTCGAGACATAAAGATTAAAAAAAAAAAAAAAAAACTGGAGGGGGAGAAAGCGAGAAAAGGCTGTTTGTAATAAATACACAGACCGTGAAAATGGTAAATCTATAATTGAGTTTGAAAACTCTGTGTGTGTGTGTATATGTGTGTGTATGTGTGCGTGTGTCTGCTTTCATCACCAGATTATTGACTACTCCGTTTCCTCTTCCTACTTACTGATTTCCTCTTAGAGTGAACCAATCAGAAGAGGCAAATTAAGGAGCCACTTAGCAAAACTGCTCTGCTCAGAGGTCTGCACACACACACGCACACACACACACACACACACACACACACACACACATGCACACACACACAACATCGGATTGAGCAACGCGTGTGCGTGATGCTGACAGTGAGGAAGAGGCGAGGATGTGGCCGCCTACCTTCAGTCCGTTCTGTGGGTTCATGAGGAAGTTTCGTCCGATGTCGTCAAACATAATGGTGTTCTTCCTGTTGTAAAACTCTCCGTACTTCCCCCATATCACGCCCAGCGGCTTTACCTGCATACGTGATCCATTATCCACAGGTAAACATAAGAAAGCCCCACCAAGCTACGCAGCAATATGAATGAGAAACATTTATTCACGTCAGTATAGGGATGGGACAATAATGGATTTTATCGTGGATCGCCATAAGAAACTCTCACAATAAGTTGATCATGGTGAATTTTCATTATCCAGATAATCATGAATATCCTCATGAATTGACTGCAGTGTACTACAGTGCCCTATCTGTGGGGCAATACTAATATTGGTAACGATTTGAGAAAAAAGTCATAATGTTTACAGAAATGTAAACATTGTTTATGAGAAAAAAGTTGTAATGCGTGATTCCAGTGTGTTTCAGTGCCGTTTTAAGCATATTTTGTTGATTATCAGGATAATATCGTGGCCAGGACAGGAAATGTTCATATGGCCCCGTGCCTACATCAGTAAAATGTGTAACCAGTGAAAGTACAATATATATTTATACTTCATGTGTACCAACCTCCACAACCCCTCTCTTCGGGGTGTGTACTGTGATCATTGCTGCACTGTCCAACATAAACGTAATCTTGTAGTTAGGGTTGTCTGTCACTCCCAGCTCCTGCACACACACACACACACACACACACACACACACACACACACACACACACACACACACACACACACACACAC
>JAOVVB010229243.1:0-10430 GCA_028570985.1 Heterobranchus longifilis
GAGGGGAGGAGAGGAGAGGAGAGGAGAGGAGGATTAATAGAAGAGTTTGTCCTTGAGCATGTCCTAACTAACTGTCAACGGTTTGCGTTACATGCACATAAGCGTCATCTTATCAGCCTGTCATATCGGTGGAAATATTAATTGGTTGTCTTTTCTCTGCCAGCCAATTCTAGAAGGTAGCTTTCCAATAATCAGAAAACCGTAGTGATATGTTTATTATTGAAGGCGATATCTGTGGGAGGGGTGTTCGGCCAATATGGGTCAACTTTGGTCATTCTGATTAGTCAAATCACGTTCTAAAACTTTCATATAGGGAGCCAAAGTTTGTAGTTCTAAACCCCAGAAAAGAGTTAGCATTTTAGCACTTCCCGGTCCCTCACCTCAAAGTGAGTGTGTTTTTGCAATGTGTTTTTTAGACGTCTGAAATAAGGTCTGCGGTTAACACAATATTTTCACAATAGTTTTGTTCTACAACATAAAATACGTCTGTAAATACCCCGCTCTTTAAAAAGGTGGTTGCTAACAAGTTGCTACAGAGGTTGTCGGGAACATTAAACATCACTGAGTGTTTAGTAGGGCGACGACGAAGGTCGCGGGAAGTAATTTGGCTGTGATGTAGATCGTTTAGAGCCTTTCATTAGCTTTTTACAAATTTCCAATTTTATTTCTTTTGCTTTTTACTTCTGGTTATTGCATTTTACGCTTCAAAAATCATAAAAGTGGTTTTCATATGGAGATGCCGAACAAAACGTTTAAGTATCATAAACTTGTGTTTGCCACAGAGCTTATTTTCGGCAATAATTCAAAATCCCAATCCCACAGGCTTTTTGTCGAGGAAACCATGGTGATGCGAACTTCCTGGTTGGCCGACAAAAATCTGTCATCCCTGGGGTTCCCTATAGGTTAACAACTTAGAAAAATATGTTCAAAATGGAAAGGGGTGGGGTCAGAAAGTGAATTCTGACAGAACATCCCATACAGTATAACTGTAGTAATTGTAGTTGATAAAGCAAAACCTCCTTAAAAGCGTGAACTTACATTTCACGTCTTCCTGTTGTCGGACAGGCGGGCAGGCTCCAGGTGGAGGAGGCCGTCTGTCTACCTGCCACGGGTTTGGGGGGAGAGTGGTGCTGCAAGGCTGAGAAAGAATCCCCGTCCACTGCCCTCCATCACTACCCCTGTCCCTTAACTGTCCCTGTGGCGGTGGTGGTTTTGTATTGCTCTCACGCTGTTGCTCTGCACCCCTCTCTTTGAACCAGGGGTTGGGTCTGTGTATGGGAACTTTATCCTGTTCAGGTTTTGACTTGGGGGTTTGAGTCTTCGAGCTTGCAGGCTGTGAATCTTTCTGCGCGCTCCTCCCTCGGTTTGGGGTTTCATCTCGACCGTCTTTCCGCTGCCTGTCTTTGTTTTCAGCTTTAGTCCTTTCTACATCTTTATCACTGCTGTTTTCTCGACCGACGCCTTTTCCGGCGACATTCTTACCTCTGTCTCTGCTTCCGTCTTTGAAGCGGTGGTTTGTTGCTGCACCTCCTCTGTGTTCGCTTTCTTTGGCGCTCCTCCTCTCCTCCGCACTCTTCCTCCGTTTGTAAGGAGGCTCTCTGTCGGGCCGCTCCATCATGAGGCCGGCAGAGGTGGAGAACGGACGCCAGCTACCGCCAAAGTTCCCCGGGTTGATGCTCCGAGGGTGTAACGTCCTACCAGAGAAGACCCGATGGGCTGCTGGGCGCGAGAAGGGGAGTCGAGGGGGCCAGGGGGGGACTCCCCGTATCGACCACCATGGATGAGGAGCGGGGATGAAATGGGGGGAGTAGGAGGAGGCGGTTCTGCTGCTCCAGAAGCCAGCCCTGCAGAGAGCGGGAGGCCTGCGGGGAAGGAAGGAGGAGCCGAAGGAGTTCAGCTGACGAAGGAACATGGGGTGGCTGGAGGGAGGAGACGGGAGATATTAGAGTCAATAAACATGCAGAGCTGAAAGGAGTGTCAATCTTTTAATTCTGGTTTGATTGAAAATAAATCAGAACCTATTTTGATAACTGATGAACTGTTTAAATGATTTCTAAAGAAAAAATGCCAAAGATTATGTTGTATGATCTTCTCAAATGTGAGGATTGTTTTTTTATTTTCTGATGCGACAGTAAATTGATCATCTTTGGGTTTTTAACTGGGTTTTCTGGGTAGACAGAGCTTTCAATAAGCGCGATTACTCATTTAAGTCCAGCCGGCTCCTTTATTATATACATTTTAATTTAATGAATGAATTATCTTTATTTACATTGCACTTTTTACAGCAATTCATTCGTGATTCAGTTGATTCACATGATTTGAGTCAAGTGATTCATGTTTTATTTTAGAGTAATTTTTGGCATAGATTTATTTTATTAATAAGTAATCTAATACCAATAGATAGGCTGTATAAAACATGGGATTAAAAACCTGTTCCCCCTTAAAATAACGTGTATTACCCCCGACCGCCCTAGCTGGCTATTTTTTCCCATGGACTGGCTACTCCATATCTTGTGTAGGGCTACGGCTAACAATTATTTTCATTATCGAGTAATCTGTTGATTGTTTTCTCAATTAATCAATTTTTCACCTGATCTATAAAAAGTCAGAAAACAGTGAGAAATGTCCAACAGAGTTTCCCAGAAATAAGGTTTGGTCTTCAAATGTCCGACCAACAGTCCAAGACACAAATATATTCAGTTTATTATCACAGCAAAAGAATAGGAAATCACCACATATTCACATTTGAGAAGTTGGGACCTGAGAATTTAAAAAAAATGTGGTTAAAGAAATGACTTAAACAATCAAATATCATCTCAAAATACTTGCTGATTCATTTTCTGATTAATTTCTGTCAAGTGATTAATTGACTAATTGTTTCAGCTCTGTGATTTGAAGACATAATGTTGTCTCTAGGAAATTGATCGAGAAAATAATCCACAAACTAATCAACTATGAAAATAATTGTTGGACAGGTAGGAGAGTAAATCAGAGGGCAGGTGAATAAATGCAAGAAAAAATAGAGAAGATTGGAGCAAGCGAAGCAAAGTTTATTAATACATTCAGGTACCTGCAACTAATAATCTCCTGTTTTTTATATGCCGGTTGTCTTCTAGATGAAGTGTTTATTTGTTTATAAAACATTAAAAAAACCATCAAATTAACTGTCAATTACCATAATCATTTCAGTCCTGTTTAATAAAGAAACAGACGGTGGAGACAAGTGATGAATTAAAGATAGCAGAGATGCAGAAACTACTGATAAAAGGAGAGATTATTTTATTTATTTTTGTATTGCATTCATGACACAAGATATTGTCTTAGATTTTGGATATTGTACAATGGCATACGTGTCTTTTCCTGGTTTTAAAGGCTGCATTACAGTACAGGGATGTAATTTTCTCAACTCACCAGGCTATTCTACCTGTTCTATTATTTGCCTTTGCCCACTTAGTCATTATATCTACATTACTGATATTTATTTATCAAAAATCTCATTGTGTAAATATATTCGTGAAAGCACCAATAGTCAAACCGAAAATATCGTTGCAATATCGACATCGATGTATTTGGTTAAAAAACATAAAATAAATAAAAACCGTGATAGTTAATGTTCTCCATATCGCTCAGCCCCAAGTATTAACAATAGAGCTCAAATTGTATTTAATTTAATTTCTATGGTATTAACCATTTTAAAGTTGGCGTGAGAGTAAAGCGGCCAAAGTAGCGTTAGCTAAATTAGCTGCTAACTAGCGCCAACGAGCTAATTTAAAAAACGTCGGATAACTTTGACAAACATTTGACGCTATTTGATATGCGAATTTCGCTACAACAAGGCAACCAACGAACATAACCACAAAACCAAGGTACAATATAACGTTGCATTTGCGATAAATGCTGTTACGTTGTTACTGTTGGTTGTTTTTTTAAAACTCAGTTAACATATACTAGCTAACTATAGCTAACTGTTTTTAGCCCCATTGAATATGAACCACGATATGAACACGGACTCAAATAGTCATTATTTTTTAACCCTGACTAGCTAGCTCATGTTAACTTACTTCCCTCCGGAGGTGAAATAGACATCGTTTATGTTTCGGCTTGGATGCATCTAAACAAATTATTATCAGCGAACATTGTCGACGTTTTTATCTCGGTATTGGTTTTTAACTGAATACAAACAAATCAAACCTCAAACATGCGGTAGAGTCTGAGTCGCCAACATATGACGCAACCGGAAACGCGCCGCGGAAATCCGTGTTGCCTTCAAGTCCTCTGGCTAAACTCGTGTTTTCCAGTTTACACAGTAAAATAGCGCTTTACGTCCGACTAGATTATATAATACAGAATGTAGACCACTTTGATACGTGGACAGAATTAATACGAGGAAAAGCATACAATAAACAACGACAGTTCCTGTTAGAAACGAAACGTTAAGCAAAAAGTATAGAAATACAACGCCAGCACTGGTTTAATTTTCCACCGGACTGCCTGTTAGTAACCATAAACACAATAAAAACAGCAAAATACTCGGTTACGCTTTTTCTATTTATGAAAGAAACGTCTCCTTTTACGAATTTGCCACTTTAATAAATGTGATTGCAACATTTCCGAGAGCGTTTAAAAGCAGCATTCATTCCTTTCCTCTCGCTGGAACTTGTAGTCTTTTCGTCCCGTTTCCTCCGATCGAATACTATGATACGAACCAGGGAATGAACTACAGCCATGTCGGTACGGCAGAAATAGCGTCCCGACTGGAAACTCATCGACAGCATCCTGAAATGTCACGATTTCTTACGTCGTGACCATCAGTCGTTACGGCTAAATTCCACAAAAATGTGACTTAGATTAAACATAAGCATCACTGGGGTTTTTTCTTATTGTAAGAGCAGCTGTCGAGAAAATAAGGATGGCGAAACGAAAAGGTCATTGTACTTACGTAAAGGCGAGCTCTCTTGTTGAAGACAACGGTGCCGTTACAAACGGGTTGAAACGATCAAATGTCAGCTTCTAATGTGCGACATTTTCGGTTATTCCTTATCGCTAAAACACGACGAAGTAAATCTTTTAGGAACGGATTAATTACGATTCATCAGGAGCAGTGGTCTTGAGCGGAGGGGAGTCCTCACTCTGCACACACATCCTTTCTCCTCTGTGTGTGTGTGTGTGTGTGTCTGTGTGTGTCATGCTTTAATTTGCATGGAAGCAGCAACATAAAACATGAGCTTATTTCTCTCCATTGCCTCATTCTCTGATGTACAGCTCTTTGCATTGCTGCACCACTGAGATCTGATTATTCTGATGTAAATACTCATCCATCCCCATAAAAGGTGAAAATAAAAGGAGTGCAAGTTAGTTCCTGAGAACATAGCTTGCACTCCCTTTAGCCTCCTCTTTATGAGCAAAATGATGATCTCCTCTCCTTTTTTAATGTCATTATATATATATATATATTTTTTTTTTAAGTTTTATTTACGTCTACCTTCCCTAGTTGCAGCAGCCTCTGCAGCTGTATACGATTGGAGCAGTAGTATTAGTAATAGTGGATATAATTGTGCCAAGGTTAGTCATTTTACTGTTATTAATATTTATTGGTACTTGAAATAGTAGTAGATCATATTATTTGTAGTTGTAGTAATAGTAAAAGTAAATTAGTAGGAGCTGTCAGTGGTGGTAGTCGTACTATTGATGGTAATAGTAGTAATAATATAAGTAGTGATGATAAGCTGTTACAGCAGTAATCATGGCAGTGGACAGCGTATCAATAGAGATAAAATAAGCTGTTGCTTGTGGTAGTGAAGGTAGTAGGCTGAAGTATTTGCAGTAGAGCAGTGGCAGTAACAGTAGTAGTAATAGCATTAGAGGTATTGTAGCCTATATATAATGGTCTTTAATCCAATTGTGGTGTTTAATTAACATGAAAAACATATTATACATTATTACAGCTAGGGTTGCAACGTTATGACATTTTCACGGTATACAATAATAATAAACTTCTTTTTTTTTTAAATATATAAATACTTTATTATAATTGAAACTTGAAACTATTTTGTGAATGCAAGTATGTGTAGAAAGTCTCCCTTTTTAAAATAAATGAAATATATATTTTTTAGATAAGATAGATAAGATAAGCGATTTAAACGGTATGATAACCGTCAATTTTCATATCACAGTATACTATAAAATTGGTATATTGCTGCAACCCTAATTACAACATAAAGAAAATTAAATATAAAATAATTTATTATTAAATAACAAAATATATATTTTAATTTATTGATTTGAAATGATGTGTGTGTCTGTAAAATCTTTCAGCTGTAATTAAATCAAATAGAAACCCTCCATTATAAAAGCTTTATTCAGGAGTCAAACAGGATATCAAAATGATGCAGTGGATGATGTCAAACACTCAAGAAAGCAGTCGGAAACCATTTGTTGAGAATTTCTCTCAGAAATTAGAAATCCACCATTTGAAAACAGGACTTGCAAAATGACAGTTAGGGAAGTTTTGGAGACGATTACTGCAACATGTGTAGGTCTGTAGTTAACTTGAGTTGTGTTTGTTGGAATTTGAAATGAAAAACCAGAGAAGGCTGTCACATGACCGGAGAGTCACATGTTTGATCTCCGCAGCAGCTGCAGTTTGTCCCTCAACAACGACCCCGTGTCCCGTCGGTGCGCTCAGAAGTCAAAACAATTTTAGGTGTGTAACCAAAAAAAGCTTATAGCTATCATCCAGAAAAAAGCATCAACAGTTGACACTTTTTTTTCCTAAAAAATAAACTCCAAGCAGCGTCATTACTTTTGTAAATCCTCCAAAGTTGCACAAGAAACATGAATGATGCTAACAAGCGTCATCAGGGCATTTAGGGCGACTGAAAGGACACCGGGCCTCACACAGGAACATATTACCTATATCTAGATTACCTATGCTAATAAACAATTATGATCAAGTGGGATTAATCATTGGGTAAAATCAGATTTGGATGGTCAAGAACATTTGTTGCATCTGGAGTTTTTTCTCCTGACAGAAAATATGAGAGAAATGTAAGATGTGTTGCTGCATGAGGCCCGTTGTGAGTAAAGCTTTCCCCCCAGTTTGTTAAAGTTAACGACCAAAACTTGAGCAGAAAAATTCTCACATGCAGAGCAACACTTCACAGAGGGGCTAGCTTGTTCTAAAATCCGGCTTTTGGGGCTCCCCTCCTCGGTTTTGCCCTCCGTTGTGTCTCCTCCATGCTCCTCCTTTCTTTACTTCTGCTGATACGGTCAAGAAAGCTGCAGTACGCAAAGATTTTACTGGGAAATTATGGTCATATAGACAACAAAATGTCATTTTCTGGTCATAATTTTAAGAGCATTATAGAAACTATCCCAAACAGTAAAGAGTGAGGAATCCAGACTTACCAATGTTAGATCTTAAGGTCCTGCCATCCTTTTACTTTCTTTGGTACAAAGCAATCTGTCTCACAAAGCACAGTTACTAAAGCTGCGTTTCCACCAAACAGTTGAGTTATTTTTGTGTTTCCGTTGACAGAAGTTGTGGATGGTACCAATAGAAGCACTCAGTTCCGTCCTGTTTTTTCGTCACCCCTCTGTTGACGTACCGAGCACGCTGATCCGGTACTAAAAGGCAGAGCTAGAAACACTGCAGTCCGTTGATTGGTAACCCTGCCTACATTTTAACCTCCATTCGAGAGTACTCTCTGCAGTGGAAACACAAAACAGATCTAGGGTTTCAATACCTGTCAGTACGGGTTAAATGGGTTACCAAAAAGGTGCTATACTGAAAGTGTTTGGTGGAAACGTGGCTCAAGTTATCTTGAAACATGATGAATAAAATTAGAAAAGCCTTTTTCTAGCTCCTGCTTGGTGAGATTGCACATAAAGGTGGACGGCTTGACAGGTGGTCGTATATAGAAGGGTTAGAGTTAGGGGTAAACGGCGAAAAGGGGCAAAAACTCTTGCAAGACTGATTTCCCAACAACCTAATCCTAACCATACCATTCAAGTTTAATGCCTAATCTTCCCAATCTCGCAAATCTAGGGTTACCTTCTAGCCACTACCTTCCCCAAAAGATCCCCAAAAGTGAAGCCAAAACATCATGATCGCCCCCTGGTGGCTGGCTGCAGTATAGGTCATAAACCATGACCCCCATCCCCCCAAAACAAATAAAAAATAAAAAAATCGGACGAGTCAAATGCATTTTTCCCAAAGATGGTTTCTGTCATTTCAGGTAGTTCTTATCACGCTGATGTTTGTTCAAGTGTTCATTTTTCTGATAAGTTTGGTTGTAATTTGTTATTTGATGCTTTTGCATGATGCATGATTGACAGCTGTTATTGACTCGCGATTGGTCAGGCAGGTGTATGGACGGGATTCGATACTGCACAGACTCTGGTTCCAAAATTACAAGATGGCGGTGCCTGTATCTGGGATATTTTGACTTCACTTTTGTACAGTGGGAAGAAGTGGAGACGCCATCTTTATATACAGTCTATGCAGGGTTGGAAACTTTTTTGTCCACCTGCCACTCGGGGCTGGTGGAGTCCAAATTTCACCAGTGACTCAACAGATTACCATTGTTTTTTTGGCTGGTGAGTGGAGCAAATCTAGCAGCCACTTGCATATTTTACCAGCATTTGGCTGGTGCCTGGTGCTAATTTCCAACCCTGAGTGTATGGTGAGACAGGTTGAGGGGTGAGACAGGTCAGAGGTTGATCAGCTGGGTTGAGAAACATGAGTAAATTGGGACTGTGTGCTTCAAGTCATATGGTCGCTGTACTAAGATGCTAGCGTGCTTATAAGCAGGGGTTACAGTGGGATTTGGCAGGGGGGGGAACCCTACCCCACGTTTGAGTTTTAGCACTCTAGTTTTTGGATTTGGGAGAGAGTTGTTCATGTTTACTAATCAGACCAGATGCGAATAAAATAATCTACTCGCTTAATTTGCGCGAGTTTGGACGCTGGAATCTTTTGTTTTGACTCGCTTGACTGTTCAACGGACTTTAGCAGTTTAGATAACAGACACTCGACTGTCCCGACTGTTTTTACAGACATGTGAACTCACCACAGACACACGCTACAGAATGAACAGGTGGAAACAACGAATGGGAAACACGAAACTGCCAATCAGATTCATTTACTTAGTAAAGGTGCAAGGAACGCTGTTCCGGACCGTTCGGGCCCACTTTAACCCGTGCTTATAAGTAATGAATCTTGAAATTTAAAGCAAGAAGAATGTCAGTTTCTAAGAGGATTTACTTCCTGGTCAGGGCCCCAAAAAATGGATTTATCATTTGAGAATCTTATCTGGACGCTTCTAAAGACAGTGACAGTTATTTGACGAAATACTCGAGTTGTGCTTGGTTTTAATTCCCAGATTCTTGAACATCCTCGAAAGCAAAACAAAAAAAAACAAACACTTTCATTGCAAAAGATTACAAGACACGTTCTCTGATATTTTGTCCTCAAGCAAAGTTTCTGTCCGACTCAAATCTTTGTCAGGTCAGGGTTTTAAGGTGCACTTGGTTTCACTCTTCCTCAAACTTCTCAACAGCCTCAAACAAACCAGACATTTCTGATGTGTCTCTTCCTTTAACGATCCAGCACGGATCTTCAATAAATCAGGATTTCAGACCCGGCAGATCCGCATTTCCAACAAGTCCTCCAAACCATAAGACCATATAGGTCGTATGTTCTGAACCTCTAATACGGCACATACGAGCGTTTCCTAATTTAGCGCCCCTAGCGGTGGAAGTAAATATGACCCATGTGAGCATTTTTTGCCCTCATACCTAAATGTTAGGTCAGCGGTTTTAAACATGCCGTTAACGTTGTTAAAACGGACGTTGTGGCGGCAGGTTTAGGTTTAGGCAACAGGTAGGGTTAGAGCAGAGTTGTCCAAACTTTTTTGAATGGGGACCAAATTAGATAATGTGAAAACACTTGAATTATGTTTAGTCTCGTAATGTCTCTTCTCATTGAACTCTTTCATAACAGCGACGGTCTCAAATGAGACAAACACAACTGTTTCAGCTTTCAGTGAAAAAGTATTCAACTTTCCAACGCTCCTGGAAGCGGCGGCCCTCGCCGTCGACTTTACGATTCTTTGTTGTGGCCGTGTCTGCTACCTAGCAGGAAACATTTGTTACCTTCTGTTTATGAAAACACATTAGTTGTGCCTGCATAGTTTCTACTCAGTGCATGTCTACAAACTGTACGGTAATGCTGCAATCGTGAGTTGAATGAACTTTCTTGATTAACCAATATTGTGTGACGGGCCACACAGCCTATAGTATATATTGAAAGACAAGCTGCGGGCCATTTAAAGTACGTCCGTGGGCCACGACTGGCCCCCGGGCCGGACTTTGGACGTGCCTGGGTTAGAAAAAAGGTTGTGGTTTGGGTTAAAATCAGTATATTTGAG
>JAOVVB010229254.1:0-10429 GCA_028570985.1 Heterobranchus longifilis
CACCCGCATCTCATTGAGGGGGGCAAAGCATTCACAGTCCATAAGCTCCCCAGATGGATACCTACCAGGTTTATTCTTGACAAGTCCCTGATCACAGAGTTCAATAGGCTCAACCCCGAGGCCCCGTCTATAATGCCCAGTGGTGTTATTTGGGGGGATGGTACTGTCACAACAGGCCAGATCACGCTCACAACACAAGCTCCTCTGTAAGTAATCTGAATCACTCCTGTTCCAGCTCTGCGCCGCCTCTTGTTTTTTGCCACCTCAGTCATGGCTCGAGCTCATTGCAGCTTTGGATTAATCACCTTTCCTTATTTAAGGCGCTGCAAGAAATCTACCCATCACCAGATTATTGTGCCATTAGTGCCTTTGTTCTTGTGTTTTGTTTTGTCACAGTTTTTTGGTTACGACCTCGCTTTGTTTCTCAGTTTCTTTTTTGTCTTTGCGCTATGGATCTTGCACTCTATTGGATTTACTGGCTTTGAACTTTGCTCAAGTTTGACCATGAGACTGCCTGCTCCTGGATTTAAACTCACAATTATATTTACTGGTTTTGAACTCTTTTTGACTATAAGATTGTCTGTTGCTGAATTTACACCGTCATCAGATTTACTGACGTTAAGTTGTGTGCCGTCTCCCAACAACAAGACTCCCTGTTTCTCCCAGACCAAGACGCCCTCTGCTGGCTGTAAGTCTCCCCTACCGGATCTCTTTCTCTTCCTGCTCTTGGATCTACGTGTTCTCCCTAGTGACGGCCGTGACAACATTACACTAAATTACATTACATTACACTACATTACAATATACTGTACAGTGGAACCTTGGATTGCGAGCATAATTCGTTCTGGAAGCATGCTCGTAAATCAAAGTGAATTTTCCCATAAGAAATAATGAAAACTCAGATTATTTGTTCCACAACCCCAAAAAATAAATACATAAAAATAATTAGTAGAAAATATAAAGTAAAAATAAAACAAATTAATCTGCATTTTACCTTTTAAAAAAGGAAACATAAATCCCGACAGATAAGTGATTCCATTAGTGTTTGTGCGCACATATGTGTATGTGTGTACAGTATGTTTGTGCTTCATATGCGCTGTGTATGTGTGTGCGCTGTGTATGTATGTGTGCTTTGTATGTGTGTGCGTGTGTGTGTGTTTTGTGAGTGTTTGTGCGATACCCTCTCCCACTTCTTGTCTTACACAGTAACCCTTCCTGCTCTCCTATTTGAAAGGGGGGAGGAACTACTGTGCGGGACAAATTTCTCACACACACACACACACACACAAACACACACACTAATGGTGTGAAAATTAAGAAGAAACATCTCGGACTGCTGTAAAGTAAAAATAAAACAAATTAACCTGCACTTTACCTTTAAGGTCATAATTTACATTACATTACACTATATTACACTATAATACATTACACAACATTACATTACATTACATTATAATGCACCACTTTACATTACATTACATTGTTAACGAAAGTATCACAGACCAGGAGTTTGATATATTATGTTTAACTGAAACCTGGATTAAACAGGATGAGTATGTAGCCCTAAATGAAGCTAGTCCTCCTGGATACAGCTACATACACCAGCCTCGGTTAACTGGTAGAGGAGGAGGCGTCGCAGTTATTCACAATGATAATTTGACCATTATACAAAAACACGGACACAAATTTAACTCATTTGAAGTTCTCTGTAGTAACATAACAAGTGTAGCTACAAATATTAAGTCAGCTCAGTCGATTTTACTAATTGTCATTTACAGACCTCCAGGGCCATACTCTGAATTTCTTAGTGAATTTGCAGATTTCCTCTCAAACCTAATCGTTTCTGTAGACAAAGCATTAATTGCTGGAGATTTTAATATTCATTTTGCCCTTGTCTTGGCAGGCTTGTCGTGGTGGGCTGCTGCGATAACAATGTCATACTCCTGCTCGAAGATTCGCCAGTTGTCGGCAACATTCCCTTCGGAAGAGAGCGCGTCGGGTCTCCAAAACCAATCTGCCATTGCCACTCAGTGAACACACTTGGATAAGAAAAAAAACTTTTACGAGCAGTCGATTCACTACAAAAACTATTCACTTATAGGTGAAAAGTTTGTGCCGTATTCTGAAACCATGTTGCATGTTTGATAAATGACTATTACGACATCCACAGCATGAACATGACATTTATTGACAACACTCCAGCAGTTAACTGGATGACCGACAACTCCAGCATAAGAGAAAGACCCGACACATCTGAAGTGTAACACACCAGGATACATTTATTACAATAAGCTCAGAGAGATCATTCACCACAATGATCTACACCACTAATAAACTTTATGTAATTCTTATTTACAAGTTATATGTAAATGAAATGAGCAAGCACGAGATTTATGTAATCGGACCAAAAAATGCTATTTGCTTTAAATTCATAAGAAAGTGGATTATGTATTATTACATAATAAACCCAATTTACTTTGAATGCATTTAGATAATTATTATTAATAAACCCAATTTATTAATATGAATATATTTTTTATTCCTCCCCAATCCCCTCCCAAATCACAATATGTTACGCCAAATTCATGAAAAACAGACCACCGTGCTTTACATTTTTTAATGCTTTAAGGCATATTTTTCAAAATAATAACCTCAGCCAAAAACTAAAACAAAAACTAGCAAATACAGTGGAACCTTGGATTATGAGCATAATTTGTTCCAGAAGCAGGCTCGTATTTCAAAACACTTGTAAACCAAAGCGAATAAATAATGATAAGAAATAATGGAGACTCAGATTATTCGTTTCACAGCCCAAATAAATAAAAAAATAATAAATACATAAAAATAATGAATACAAAAAAAAACCAAATTAACCTGCACTTTATCTTAAAAAAAGTTCAAATAAATCCAGACAGATAAGTGTTTCCGTTTATGTGCGCAGACGCTGTGTGTTTATGTGAGTGTGTGTGTGTGTGTGTATATGTGTATGTATGTGAAGCTAAACTAAGAGGAGAGGAGAAATTAGACCCCCCTCACCCTTTCTCGCTTACAATCTGTACGCTTATATGTATGGTCTCGTTACACTACAAGTGGGTCTACTCCATCGAGAGGAGATCATCTTCTTGGTTTTGGAGGAATCCACCACTGACATGCTTTTGGGACGCACTTGGTTAGTGAAGCATGACCCTATCCTTTCTTGGGCCACAGGTGAAATACTCAAGTGGGGAAAGGCGTGTTCACCAAATTGCTTCCCCACATTGCCGTTAAAACCACAAGTATTAAGTCTACAATCCACATCTATTGAGAGCCCTTGGTGAAGACAATCAGGGGAAGTTCCCCCTCAATATTCTGCCTTCGCTGATGTATTCTGCCCCAAAAGGGCAACCCAACTGCCACCATATCGTCAATGGGACTGCGCAATTTACCTGCTTCCAGGAGAACCAATGCCCCAAGGACGCATTTACCCACTATCCCCGAAAGAAAGGCCATGGAGGAGTATATTGTGGAGACCCTCCAACAAGGTTACATCTGTCCATCAACTTCCCCTGCGGCATCCAGTTTTTTCTTCGTGGCCAAGAAAGATGGCGGACTCCGACTTTGCATAGACCATCGCAAACTCAATAAATCCACAGTGAAATTCCGTTACTCATTACCCTTAGTCCCAGTGGCCTTAGAATGTCTCAGAGAAGCCATCATTTTTACCAAGCTGGATCTCTGCAGTGCATACAATTTAATCCGTATCCGAAGAGGAGATGAATGGAAGATGGCTTTCGTAACACCCACGGGGCATTACTAATACCTAGGTTGGTGATGTAGCTTCCTGTTTTTGTATCGTTGCCGTGAAAGAGTCGCGTTTGTATCAGCGTTTAAATTATATAGGTTAACCTGGATTAAACAGGATGAGTATGTATCCAGGAGGACTAGCTTCATTTAGAGCTACATACTCATCCTGTTTAATCCAGGTTTCAGTTAAACATAATATATCAAACTCCTGGTCTGTGATAGTTTAATTAACAATAACTGTTTTAGATGCAAGAGATCTAATATTTAACAGTCCTAGTTTCAGATCAGAGGTGCCGGCTGTGTATTCAGTGTGTTTTGAATTTTTTGTCTCTATATTAATCAAATTACTAAAACAGACTTGCTGAGTCTTTCTATATTTTTTATTTTGCTTAGCTTGGGGAACAGACACAGTCTCATATATGTGAATATAGTGATTTTTACAGCACTTTTACATTTACATGCCTGAGTGACTATAAATACTGTTCCACTACACTGAACAGTAAACACTTATCAACAATTTGGACTGAATTAGCAGTACCATTCAACAAAAAGTTAGCCAGCATCAGTACTGTTGGTTACAAACCAACCATCTATCTAAAGTTGGCTCATCTAAACCAGTGGCTCTCAATTCTGGAGGATTACCCCATCTGTCCTGAACATTTTAGGATAATTTCACATCAAGGCCCTGGGATTGCTTCTGAGAACACTAGACCCCAAAGTCTGGTTTATTTTGATCAGTGAGAATGCAATCATTTTGCGGGCTTCGGAACGATCTAGCGTATCCGGGCATGAGTCGAATGTCGTAGCAATCGTACCTAAGAACAGAAGTTGATACATGTAGCTGTTTAGACGTGAGCACGAAAGTTAACTGCCTTGTTCTCATCTTCTTGTTTAATAGTTGCTCACCGACCAAGTAGGTGCATACTGCCACCTGCTGTATCGGAGGCGACGCAAGCGTGCCTGAAGCGGAGACCTAAGAGCAATGTGAAGGCTGGCCAGCAGTGGAATGGGGAAGTTGGAGTAATTATTCCTAATGTGAAAACGCCCTCAGTGTTTTACCTGCTCTATCACATCAGATTCAGAAAATGTTGTTAGTTAGCTGATTAGTAAAACCAGCTAAAATCAGGTAATCCCAGGTGTGCTGAAAGCTGAGAGAACACTAAAATGTGCATGGCAGCTGGTCCTCCACGACCAGATTAGAGGACAAATGATTAGTATGGTCAATGTTATACCCTATATTAACTGATCTAAAGCCAATGCTGCTATGAACATATTTAAAAGCAGAGAAATAGAACTTTACGCTGTTTATAGTCATGTTAAATTGATGTTACTCTGTGAACTGATAAATGTTTTTAAAGTCTGTAGACAGCCCCAACTCGAAATTTTAAGATGAAAATGCATATTCTGGAGCTTTTACCAGTAGAAGGCAGGGAAGTGCACAATTCAAGTGTGTATGAGACACACTATTAAACAGATCATCCAGCTCTTACATCAAACCTAATGTAAATTACAGGTAACGATTGCACCCATAAGGAAAAAAGTTTTTTTTAAATGTGATGTCTGGATCTCTTTTATTAATGGTCATAACAACACGATTACTTGTCCAAGCTCGTAATCAACTAGTCAAGCTTGCTTTTTTTAAAATTTATTAAAATCAGTATTAAAGATTGGTGTAACTATGGTCCTGAGGAGATTATTTTGTTTGCCTGAATTCAGAAAGTTAAGCTGCGTTTTTGCAACCCGGGCAGCCGGACATGTACTGCAGAATTACATGTATTTAATTCAGCACCTCCTTCACGAACAAGACATGTTTTTCACTGGCACGTTTTTCACCTCACCTTGCAATGTGGATGGTAAAGAGATAAAAAAAAAAAAAAGTGTGATGTCATTTTTTCAAATTGTCTATTAATCACAAGTCTTGTCTTAAGGGACCAATTTAAATGCATCAGTTGTAAGTTCAGGATTTCCACCATGGCAAAGTCTACAGGATGGAGTTACGTTTTATGGTGTTGGACGAGCTGTTTGTTTTGTACAATTCACTTCAACAACACAAGAGTAACAAAAGGGGTTAGTCAATTAGTCTAATCTGCATGTTTTTGGACTGTGGGAGGAAACCAGAGTACTCGGAGAAAACCCACCAAGCATGGCAAGATTTTAAAAAATGTATTATTATTGTCTAATTAATTCATTTGTTTGTTAGTTTGTTTGTTTATTGCAAAACATACACCACTAGCTAACAACAAAAACTGCATAAAGTTGTTTTGAACTATTACAGTAAAGCCACTTTGACAGAAATTAAAGAAAGGAAAGAAAATAATTTAAAATCCTTTTTTTAATGAAAGAGTTTTTCCTATGTATAGTATATTATAGTTATAGATATGTATAGTATCAAGTCAATTTTATAAACATTATATAAAGCTAAAAACTTGGTGAGAAACGATTTTAACTATGTATTGAAATAAAGGTAAGGTTTAAAAAAACAAAAAAACAATGTGTGTGTGGGGTGGGGGCCGAGGCGGGGGCAGGGGTGGTGTGTACGCGTGTTTGTTTAAGGTGCAGCAGTTTAGTCACTTTGGTTGTCATTGTGACAGTCATAGATGAACAACCTCAGACATGGCGAGGCCTGAAAAAGACGTTTTGTGTCAACAAGGTCACATTTGCTTTTTGTGAGAGCCCAAACACACACACACACACACACACACACACACACACACACACACACACAAATACCAAAGCACACACTTAGGTTGTAAACGCAGACAGCAAAAGTGTGTGTCTCCTTGACAGAGACAGAGTGTCCAGCACTTCTGATAGTCCACTAAACAAGTCGTAACAGCACTAATTATCCTGACAGGACACTTTAATGGCACTGGTCAAAAGAAGGAAGGCGTAGGGTGTGTGTGTGTGTGTGTGTGCGTGTGTATGTGTATGTGTGTGTGGTTGCAGCAGGGTTGCAGGATTTGGGTTGTGTTTGCTTGCTTGTTACAGAGATTACAACATTTATCTAGTAGATTACATTGAAAGAGCTAAGCATCGTTATTCCGGGAAGACACACTTCACCTGGATGCCGAAAAAACACACAGTCCGAAAGGTGTCGACATCCACGGTTACTGGTCAAACCTGTAGTCATGTGCGAAACACTCTTCAGATTATTAACTGTTAAACTTCAGCACCTAGTTTGGTGTTTGCTGTTGTAATGGTGAAATTAACAATGTTGAGCAAAGCAGTCACGCATGATGGAAAAATTATCGATGACATTCCAGTACGATATTTTACAGGTTTATTATTACTTGTTTTGGTAATTTATTCATTCATGGACCTGCTGCTTCTCCATTATCAAGATTTAAAAACATCTCACTTAAAAAATTTTTGAACATTATGAAAGAACAAAAAAGTTACCTTAATCAAAAAGGCAAGAGAAACAATATTTTTTATAAGATATAAAAAGTCAGGTCGATAAATTTTGGAAGAAGATAAGGTTTTTTTGGCATATTTGGCGGTGTAGTGATTAAGACTATCGCCTTGCACCTCCAGGTCCTGTGTTTGATTCCCGTCAGGTCAGTGTGCATGGAGCTTGCATGTTCTCCCCTTGCTTGGTGGGTTTCCTCTGGGGTTCTCCAGTTTCCTCCCACAGTCCAAAGACATGCAGGTTAGACTAATTGGCGTTCTCAAACGTGTGTGAAGACATGTGTGAATGTTGACCGGAGGTTCTATCACAGTCATAAAAATAGGAATGAACACAATGAACACCATTGACCTCCACAGAGGTTCCTAGATGGATGGGATGTAGTGTGAATTTTAAATTAAACACTTAAAATGTAAGCGAGGCTCAAGATTTTCAGATTTAATTCAAGGATTTTGACAAAAAAATTTGCTTTAACCAAGCTCAAATACACACCTCAAATTTTTGGTTGCTAAAGTCTTTGTCAAGTCATTGATTTTGGTCATCATTATATTTGTATTTATATTAGGGGTTTCACTCCAAAACGAGATAAATCCAATTTTGTAATTTAAATAAAAAATCTTTTTGTGCGAAATAAGCAGGAAGTTTTACAAACTGATAGTTTTGTGCAAGTGGTGTTAAAAAGCATGAATGTACACATGGTCAGGACTGTACAGAGGATGTGTCAATAACTCCCACCTGTTCCTGTACTGTGCAAGTTGTGAATGACTGTATGTATAGTTCATTCATCAACATACAGCATGTTTTTTTTTTTAATGTTTGCACATGTCAAATGTTTTACTGCGACTAAGAGTCTCATCACTGTACTGTGCTTAAAGTCTTCTGTAAATGTCAATCGCTTTTATGCCTTCATTCATGAGAAATTTCATCACAATTCACAGTTTGTTTTGAACACCCTTTGTATTATGTGTAAATTGTTTTGGTTATTTTAGTGATTTTTTTTTTTTTTTTTTTACAAAAAACTCCACCTCCCACAGTTTTGCAGTAATGGATAACTTGATTGTGGTTGTTGGCCATGTAACTATAAAATTTTATTTTAGTAATATGTTGATTGAGTTTGAATTATTAAAAATTAAATTAAAAAATAAAATAAAATGAAATAAATTGATGCGTTTTTGAGGTGAATCACTGGCAGCAAACTGGAGCAAGAGGAAAAAAATGTTGCACAGAAAACCATTTTAATTGCAATGATGAGAAACATTAACAACTACAAAACGTTTAGTTCATTTCCTTAGTTGACAATAGCAACTTATCACAGAAGACCATGACTGCTGGGGAAACTGCAATAGTAGTAAATGAGTGTAAACATTTTTTGTTGTCTTTATGTATTTTGTGAAAGTTCATTAAAATAATTGAATTCTTTCACAGCAGAATTCTTTCAGAATCAGCCAACAGAATGTATACACACTTCAGGAAAAGAAAAATATTATGATGTATATTATATTAATATAACATTAATAATATTATTATTATTATTATTATTATTATTATTATTATTATTATTATTATTATTATAGTATCATATATATGTAATATCATATCAATATATAATGCATAGCAATACATTTAGTATTAAAATATTTAAACAATATATGAAATTTTCTTTTACCTGAAGTGTGTATACATTTTTTTTGGCTGACTCTATGTATTAAATAGCATTTTTCAGTGAAACCCATGATAAACTATATGAAGTGTATTTGAGCTGCAGTAAAGTATGTTTGTTGTATTTCAAAACTAAACTTTTACATTACCTTGACATCAGGACATAGGGATGTATACATCTGAACAGTGCAGGTCTTATTATTAATTAGGAGAGTGAAGTAACAAGATGTTTAAACTAAGCTTAAAAGCTGTTGAGATTTTTTTTTTCCTCAAAAACTAAGGATTAGAGCATGTATTAATTCATTATTATGTTATGTTATATTAGTAAAGTATGAATTGGTTAAGTATTTATAAAATGCTTATTTGTGAAGTTTATGGTAAAACAATAACCTCCTGTTTTGTACATTGGAATGTCTCCTCATTGTGTCTCTTAATTAGCACCTGATAACTATGACCCTAATTAATGTCTCCAAACACAAAGATGTTTGGCAAAATTATAACACCCAGTAGTCCTCAGATGAGGCTCTTACAAGGATATATATATACAGTAGAACAGTGTATTTGGGAGGAAAATGCCATGACCTCATATGTGGACTTTCAGTTCTCAAGAGGTTAAAGTAAAGTGGTAGGACAGGAAGTTGTCGCTTTGTCATTAATAGAGAAATGAACGCAAATAGTACAGATGTCCAGCTTAGATTTCACCGCTGTGCTATGTGTGTATGGTTTTTTTGTTGTTGTTTTTTTCTGGTCGCTCATTAACTGTGGTCCACCGTGTCACTGGGTTTTCTTAATGGCCACAACATATATATGTTTTCCTGCTGTGTTCACTTTTTTTATTTTAAGGGAGTTGCATGTTAGGCTTTGTAAAAATTTACAGAGTAAGCCAAAAAAAAAATGTGTACGCACTTCAGGAAAAGAAAAACTTATAAATATAAATATTTTAATACTACATGTATTTATATTAACATTAAATGTAATATTGAAATAGGAAGACTGGACCTAAAATGTAATGGTTAACACTTCTGTATGGTAGAAATTCCGAGTTCCAGGGCAAATTGTAAATCACTACAGTAAAAAACATCTGCATCAGTCAAATTTGACCACCAAGTCACAACCAACACAGATAAATCATCTACTGAACCTTATTGATTCACAAAAAAGCTTTTGAGACGAATCAACAATGAGTTTAGAACAACTAACAAACTGTTTCTTCCTTTTTCTACCAGGAATTTGCCAAAAAGTTACATTTTTAAAATGCATTACATAATGTAATATTGTATACTTCATCTTGTATTTTTTATCTATTCTTATAATATTACATTTTAAAAGCATATTCAAATATAAGGATTTTTTTTTTGACAGTTTTGGGAAAAATAATCAGCAATGGAATGATGTGATGCGATCCAGTGTAACATAAAGTCAATTCATTTAATCCAACAGCCAATCCTGAAATCTTTTGTTCTCTTGCAAAACATTTTTTTTGAATGTCTCAATTCACTTTTATTATTTTTGGGTTTTTTCCAATTTTCTCCCCAATATTAGTCGTAGCCAATTCCTCCCCGTCACTAGGGGGCTCCCACA
>JAOVVB010229265.1:0-10429 GCA_028570985.1 Heterobranchus longifilis
CTTTTTCTTTGGTCAATGAACCTTTGACGTCATTGTGCCCTGCTCTTCCACTTCACATAAACCATTTGAGCACACACCTGGTTGGGTAAAGATAAATACGATAACAAATGTAATGCAACAAGAAATGCAAGTTCAGCCAAAAGCAGAAAGAATTGTGGTTGGTGTAGTGCAGGTTGGGGTCGAGATAGAGACAGAAGCGGAAGGGAGATGTTCAGGGCAGCATAAATGCAAAAGAGCAAGAGATTAGATTAAATAGAAAGAATGGCAGATAATTACATTAATGTCATTGCTTTTATCTGATTGATATGTTCTCATCAGCTCGTGCTGACCGCGCAGTAGCCTCCGAAGGAAGATTTGAGATGAGAAGGAAACTTGATAAGTCATTAACCGCGCCTGTCTTTGTGTGTGTGTGTGCGTGTGCATGTGTACATTCTCTTTTCTTTCTGCATAGCTCTGGACAAGCTCAGCACCCAGCACCTGTACCACCCGACCCAGGTGGAGATCGTTCAGTCCAATGTGGTGTTCGACATCAGCAGCCTGATGCTGTACGGCACCCAGGCCGTACCGGTCAGACTCAAGATCCTTCTCGACCGCCTCTTCTCCGTGCTGAAGCAGGAGGAGGTGCTGCACATCCTGCACGGCCTGGGCTGGACCCTCCGAGACTACGTCAGGGGCTACATACTGCAGGTCAGTGACCAACGCGCACGCTACAGCGACCGACACATGTAAAGCGTCACAAGGATTTAGCGCAAATGTCAAGACCGAATCTCTGCTTACGCACAAATGCATCACATTGCTTTTATATTTGCCCACAATTTTCTGTGATTTTTGTTTTGAAAGAGGGAAATAACGTCTACACAGTGATCACTACCATTACTTTCTCACCAGGCGTATCTACACATTTCTCCGGCATTGCAGTTATTTTGAGAGGTATTGATCACAAGCACAACAGTGACAATCTAGGCCACTTCAGTCCCATTGCACATCCATTTTCTTCACATTTTCCCTGCTGTTACTTCAGTCTGCCCCCTTTTTCCTGCCCTGTCAACACTATGCCCCTCCGCTGGAGAAAGGGAAAGGGATAAAAAAAAAAAAAAAAGTCGAGAAAAATGTCACGCCAGCAAACTATAAAACCACTGTAGTGCGTTTCCTCTCTCCATCCATCCTTCCCTCCACCACTCCCTCCCATATAATTGCAGTCAGACACATTTCTCAATCAAAGGTACGGAGGTTTTGGTGTTGAAACCCAAACCAAAGTGTTCCTGAATGAATTAGTTAAGAGCAAGTGAACATGTGCATGTGGTTAGCGTGTGTGTGTGTGTGTGTGTGTGTGTGTGTGTGTATGTGTGTGCTTATCTATATGTGTATATGGTTTAGTGTTCCAAGAGTGTAAGTGGAACAGCATGGTGAGGAGAGGGTGGTTTGTAGGTGGAAACAGCTTCTGTGAGAAAAGCGCTCGCAGACTCAGTCCCTTTCTCTTAAAGTACACATGCACGCGTACACGCACACGCACACGCACAAGCAAGCACGCACGCACACACACACACACACACACACACACACACACACACACACACACACACACACACACACTGTTATATGGAACTACAGTTATATAGTAAATACTGTTTGCCATTTGGGATTACAATTAAAGATTTTGTGTGCATATTTTAAAAAATATAGAGTAAAACATGTTCAAAATATAAATATCTGAAAATCTGGGAAAATAAATGAATATAATATAGTCTCCCCACTGATTATAATTATTGATTCAGTAATATTAACAGTTTGCTATATTCTCATATTGAACATATTTGCTTATTTTTTTTCTAATTGAAACAAAACTATTTTTTCCATTATCAATAAATCTGTTTTGTGTCTTTTAGTCTATTAAATGTAAAAATAAATAGTAAAAAGTTCTGAGGAACCAAAGGTGACATCTTCAAATATCCTGTGAATCCAAAACACAAAAATACTAACATTGAAATAATATGAAGCACACACAAGTAGCAAATATACAGAGAATATGTTTTGCTTGATTGGTTAATTTTCGACTACCTGAATAATCAACAAAAAAAAGAAGCTCTAAAAAAAGCTAAAAAAAATAATAATAATAATTTCAATATTTTCCCTGAGAAATGTAACTAAATGATCCAAATCTGCAGAGTGAGAAAGCCTTGTATTGAGTTAGAGCACCGTGGTTCTCATAGTCGTAACCTCTGTGTTTATATCAGCTGGCTCTAATAGTCAGCTGGTGGGAGCACTGTTGCTCAACTGCTCAGCCTCATGTCACGCTACTGGCTAAATCCCCCAGATCTCCTCAGAAGGGGTTCAAAGGCGCCGCGGCCGGCGAGAAGCAGCCAGTCACTTAAGGACAGTAAGTAGTCATTGTACGGCCCTATTAGTCTGTAAGTAGCTATGAAATTCAATCATCTTCCCCGAGCCTCCGGGCAACGCTTTGTGTCAGGGGTTTGTTCCCCACCACCATGCCGCGTTAAATGAGAGATAAAATGAGAAGAACAGATGATAGATAATAAGTTGTCTTTGTGATATTGATGTCAGGGGACATTATTTGATGCTAAATTACTTTACCGTGATCCAACGCTCGCTCATACTGATTTAGGATTTGAATAATAATGTTTTGGCCGCAGAAGTAATCATGTTAATTTCTATTGTAATGAGATATGCTATAAATCACAATAATTATCCAGCAAATACACCCCCTATTTCTGAATTATATTCTAATGAATTCTCTCTTTTCCATACATTTCACATTTTTTGGCTCTCTGTTTTTTCTCACCTATATCTCTACTCTTTTTTCTCTACTATGTCACAATGTGTCACAATGAGTTTATATTGAGAAAGAAAAACAATGTGTGTGTGTGTGTGTGTGTGTGTGTGTGTGTGTGTGTGTGTGTGTGTGTGTGTGTGTGTGTGTGTGTGTGTGTGTTTGTTGGGTGTCAGTGTGTATGGGTGTCAGTGATGCGCCAGAGAACCCAGGACATTGAGCTGACAGAGTATACCTGGAGCTCCTCTGATGCCTGACCACCTGAATGTATGCAGTGCAGGAAAAAGGAAAACACACACTTATATATATAAAAAAAAAAAAGATGCAGTTTGGCATCAGTATTCTGCCCTCAGACCAACACATCCCCTCTCTATTTGTGACACTAATTTAAAGGAGGCTAAATAGCTAGCAGGCCTACAGTGAAGGGCTGCACAATAAATCAACTTGCGCAATAAACACATCACAAAAGTCACTACTTTTTGAGTTATAAAAGTTTAGTTTAGTTTAGTTTAGTTTATTTGAGGGACAGTGCAAATTAATAAATACATATGGTAATTGATAAATACACATGGTAATTAATACAAACACATGGTAAAAAAGATGCCAGAATTAGCCAAGAGGCTATTTTTCACCTGTAGTCCCTGGCCATGGTGTTAAAAAAAGGCTACCTAAAATGCATCAAAGTAGAAACAACAAATACACAAACAGGGTAAGCAGTTTCAGAAGCTTCCTAAAATACACTGAAGCAAGAAGCAGAAGAGTGTATCAGTTGAAATTTTAACTTTAAAATGTAACTATCATATCTTTTTTATTGGTGCCTTTTGTGTTCAGTTTGCTCAATAAAATAATGTTGGAAATAATTTTCTTTATTTTTTTTTAAATTCAACTAGCAATTAGTTGTATTTTAGCTGTACACTGAAAGCAGCAGAAAGGCAGTACTGAGTACACTTTAATATCAATTTATCGCAAGTAATATCATAATTGTGATATTTGTTATTGCATATCGCATATTGTCCTCATATTGTGCAGCTCTACTACTTAGTTGTCAAAAAGTAGGCCTCATGTATTTCTATTGTTAGTGCTATCATTTAGTGAAGTGAATGCCAGTGTTTGTGACCCACTGACCTGCCTCCCAACGGCCCTGCCTACTTCTTCTCAACATAATTTATTTTCCTCAACTGCACACTGATTTTAGACCTGTGAGGAGTGTGTGTTTGTGTCTGCAAGTGCTTCGCCACGTCGCATGCTCCCCGACGAGGATATCTCGTACGACACTCGCCTGCTCTTTTTCAGCACGCACAGCAGGAGTGACACTTTACGTACTTTACATACATGAAGAGTTGGGCGCAGTCACTCATGTTTTCTTCATTCATATGAGAAGCATCAGTGTTGTTTCATCACCGCCCTGCTTACGCTCACATTTCCACATTAGCACCGATGCATTTCATCATCATTATCACCACTGTAATCCAGTTTAGATTATATTGCAGAGTAAACTCATATTCTCCACAGTAAAGTAATACTACAGACAAGTCACCACAGCATTTTAGTTATAATTTACAGAAGGAATTAATTTATGTCAACATCCGAGACACACTTTTCCCTCTTCCGTCCTCTCTGCCATTCACCGCTGCATGACCAAAGCAAATACATCGCAGAGGTGTGACTAAATATGCGTACACTTTGCAATTTATCTTTGTAATAGGCTCCTGAAACTGGAGAAATTAATCAATATTATTAAAAGCGCAATGGCTTATCAAGTGGTTGGAATTTTGATTTGTAAAGGAGAGGAATTATACATGACATCAATAACCATTAAAATGAATGATTGTCTTTCTCTCCCTCTCTTGTTTCATCCTTCTATAAAATGTTTGAAGTCTGACCTTCAGTCCACAGTCGCTCTCTTATAGCATTAACACACTTGTACACCAGCAGATCCACACACTCCGTTGCTATAGTTTCCATGTACAAATGTATGCATGCAAGTGTGTCCGCACAATAATATAATGTGTCGAGCTGTATTTAAGTTCCTAATAAACACGGTCTTGCTGGCAGATGAGAATAACTCCCTGTCATCATATTTTCACGAGGTTAAAAGTTATTTAATGACCTTTGCAGTGTCCCTGAGCACTACAGTAGCTGGCCTCACTCACACAGCCAACTTTACTTTGTAAAAAAAAAAAAAAAGAAAGACAAAAAAGAAATGGTTTTGTTGGATCACTGATCTGCTGCTCATGTTGATCAGTTGATCACAGCTCTCCATTACTTGTTCCAAGTTAATCACTTTGTTATATGTGTAAAATTTGACTGCAGAGTTGACCTTGAAAAATGCAAACCAAAACTCTACATTAAAATATGCTTATTAATTATATTACATTAAATGTGTACATATAGCATACCTAAAAACTAAAAGTAATTGGAACAGGAATCATTTGGCTGTTGACAGAAAACTAGCAACTAACAATTATTTTGATTATTGATTAATCTGCAGATTATTTTCTAGATTAATCAATTAATAATTTGGTCTATAAAATGTCCTAGTTTCTGATAGTCCACGGTATGGTCTTTAAATGTCTTGTTTAGTCAGAGATGTTCTGTTTAATATGATGCAAAACAAATCTCCATATTTGAGAGGCTGAAAACAACATTTTCTGCCATTTTGCATGAAAAATTACTTAACTATTAACTATTCTCAAAATAGTCAGCGATTATTTTTTATTTCGATTGACGAATCGATTAGTCGTCTAATTGTTGAAGCTCTACTTGAAATGTCATCTTTTTTTATGTACAAAGATAAACCAAAAATAAGGTTGTGTGAGTCCAAGAGTTCAGATAAATTTAGTATGTAATCTAGTATCTCTGAGTATGAAAATCACCAAAATTACAGCTATACTGTAAGGTTTCCACGTGATAGCGATGACAGAAAGATAATGTTGTGTATCTCTGTGTGTGGTATTTTATTCTACCATTTTCACAGTTTTATTTCTCTGCTATTTCACCCCTATCCCCCCTGACTTCAAGTTCAATCCACGGCATTATGTGAACAACAGATATTTATTTGTTGCCAGAACTCCTTGCCCTTCACTTTGGCAACACTTTTCCCTTCTCCACTCCTCGGCCCTTCATCCTTTTCTCCCTCCCTCCCTCTACACATCCCTCTCTCCTCTCCCGTGGTTGTTTCCAGACAGACCCACAGCCAATGTGCACCAGATGCCCTCCCACCTCCACCCCATCCCCGCAGCCTGTCACTGCTCACTCTGTTCGATACAGACAGATGGAATTGCTATCAGTACTGGCTCCTCTCTCTCTCTCCGTCTCCCACACTCCACACTGTCTATTTTGTCTTCCTCTTTCTTATCCCTTACCAAGTGAAAAATAAGTAGAGCGAGAGAGAATGAGTGGAAAGAGAAAGAGAGAGAGACACACAGCCTTTGCAGCCAACATATGGACCAAAGCCCAGGGTTTTCCTGAGCGACATTCTCAGTAATGTTCTGTCCTTGTAGAACATTGGGCTGCCTCCACTTTTATGAGATGTGGTTTTCCTGACTCCACACGGCTTCCAGGAGACCCAGATGGAACCGCTAACAACCCCCACCACCGCCACGCAACCACACACACACACACACACACACACACACTGTACACATACAAACAGTCTTAACCCTAATTGCACACACACTCAGAGGAAGGCTTATTGAAACTATCATGCACACACACAGACAAAATTCACACTCGTCTAACATAGGCTTTGTTTCAGACGCCTGGGCATGAGAGTGTTTTAATGCAGTCAAATCATCTCGGTAACACTCTATGGTACATGAGGGTACATGAATTATCATGAATTCATGCATGACTTTATGCATAAATAATTTAATGTAGTACTTCATGAACTATCAAGAATGTACACAAATTAATAGTATCTCATGCATGAGTTAATGCAAGAACACTAATGCAACAATAAATATCTCAATCATCATAATTTCTGAGTTATGAATGATGTTCATGTCTTCTTGTAAATCTGCATTAAAGCAGGGGTCTCAAACTCAAACTGGTTTGGGGCCACTGCTGGTATTGTCATCTCATAGGTAGCTAAGTACTACAAGAAAGTGCAATATTCTGAAAATGTACTTTTTAAAAAATTTCCTTTACAACAAATAAAGTCTCTGCCTGCTTTCTTCTTATCAAAAACTGGGTACATTTGACCTTTGCCATTTTTTTGCAGCAAACTAAATATATATTTTTAATGGAGTGATTTTATTTAAATTGTAATGGGGTAGTTTAAATAATAAACTACTAGAAAAGATAATTAAATAAAAATATTATTTTGGGGACCGGATTGTATTATATTTTTGACATCACGTTGAGGGGTAGCGGGGGCTGAAAATGGGCCGGCAGTTTGACTTAAAGGGACAGACCAAAAAACTGATGATTTGAGGGGTCACAAACATAATGGATTCATAATACAAATGGTTAATGCATCACCATTAATCATATGTGATTTATCAGCGTTAAAGACGAACCAGATCAACACGTGACTGGTCAGTTTTTCGGCCTGGCCCTTTAACTGCAGACGTACCCATGAAGAAGACATGAACTTCATTAATAACTCAGAAATTATGATGATTGAGATACCTTAGTTGTTTAATTAATTAAAGTATTATTCTGGCATTAATTAATGCATGAAATACTACTAATTCTTGTACATTCCTGATAGTTCATGAATTACTAAGTATATAAATTAATGAATGCTTTTTCATAATAAAGTCATGTATTAATTCACAATCTACCCTTACCAAAAAGTGTTACCATAATCTCCTTACATTTCTGGTTATTCATCTACTACTTATTTCTCTAATGAGCATGACCAGTGGAGGTAGTTGTGGAGGGCTGCAGGGGGGCTGTTCTCTTATTTAAAAAAAAAACTTGTGACTGTAATGTTGTACATGTGTACTTACACATGTGGAATATGAGATGTAATTACATGGATTAGGGTGCAACAGCGTTTTGTGTAAGACAGGAAACCATTTCCAGTTGCAGGTGGGTCCTGAGGCCTTAGCAAAGGTACCACTGGGCTTCTCTATAGTGGTTTAGAAAGGTATTTATTGAGTTAGAGTCACATTTCAACATTTCTGTCTCTTTTTCCCCCCTCACTGCACTCCCCCTCTCCGTTTTCTGTCTCTCACTCTGTCAACTGTGAAGGGCACCATATCTCTTGATCCTCGCCTGAGAAACTTCCATTTTAGGTAGTCAGGCTCCGTGCAACAACATTTTTTGGACACAATCCCCTTCTCCAATCTCCTCCATACGGCACACTTGTAACCCCTATTTTCCTCCTGTCCTCCTCTCCTCCTCTCCACCCTCCATCACCTCCCAGCGCCTCCCCCTTCTCTCAGAACCTGTTTTCTGTTATCACTACTTAATGCCTCACCCTGGGAGATGGACGGGGGAGAAAGCATTCTCCTAAGGTGGAAATTCTTACGTTCATATGGTTATGATTTGGTGGGGAGGTCAGGCTCGATTTTTGCTGGAAGGCTTACGGTTGGCTCTGTGCTGGCCGTGCTGGGCTCCAAGCACTTCAAAGAGGGCCGGTGTACTGAATCAAGGTGATTCTTACCCCCCCCCCCCCACGCACACACACACACACGCACACGCACACGCACACGCGCACACGCAGACGCGCACACACACACGCACACACACACTTGTCCTGCCTAGTGCTCTTAAGGGTGTCTTCTCCTTTCTTATTCTCAATCGCTCACTTCTTAGTAAGCCCGAGATAAAAGAATGTGATTTCAGATTAGAGGATCAGTCAGAGAGAGGTAGAGGAGCATTATCAGCAAGGCATTAAAACCATTTGATAACACAACCGATTTTATATATATATATATTATATAAACACTGCTTTATCAACAAGAAATATGAAATCCAGCATGCGTCATATCATAAACAATCTAAAAAAAAAATCATGTAATGTCTGCAGAAATTCTGAGCCTCTTCCCTGTCACTTTTTCTCACAGCTTGCAAAGCTCACAGCCAGCTCCTTACACAAAGTCCTGCCCATGCCAAATCCTCAGTCCCTCGCTTTTGAATCCTGAACCCGAGCCTCAAATGAATTCAAGCTGGAGAAGCAAGGTTAGGAGCAGGTTACATTGTATGCAGGAATTTGTGAAATAATTCCCTTTATATTGGATTTGGAAGGAGGTCTGAATTTTACCATAGATTCTACAAGGCCTCACAAGCTGCTGCAAGTTTAAAATTGAGAAAATTAATAGTGGTACATATTGGTAATTTGGTATTGGTTTGACATACTTTGCATATGTTATCAAGTGGAGGTTGAGAAGAAAATTGCTCCCAAAGAGAATAAGTGAAATTATTATTTCAGGGTCCATCTTTTCATTCCTCTAATCTCCATGTGTTGGACTGCATTTTGAGGGGCATTCCTTCTGCGTTCCCTGTTCTGTTTTTCTGTTTCTTTGGCTGGAGGCCTGCAAGTTTTGCTGACTGCTTCTTTTTGTCAGATAGCTGTCAAGGTGTTTCGGTACTATCAGGAATGCCGATACAAGACAGAGGTGTGTGTCGTAACTAGCACGTGATGTTTGTCATGCGTTCACATCTTTTAATTACGCTGTCTTTTGTCATTTTTACACCATCTTAGTTTTTAATGCCATCAATCCCTTCTTTATATTTTCTGTCCTGCGTGCTTATTTTCATCCTCTCTACTGCCGTCTCCACTGTCAATTCTCTGTCTTCAGCAGAGAATTAAGGATGTTTTCTCAGTGTGTGTGCTCTGGTCTTAGCTGTTATGAACTACAGTACAGTGCTGTGTTGTATTGTTTATCTTTACATTGCTGTTTCAAAGTGACACCATTGCTACAGCAACAACATTCAATACTGCAATGTGCTCTTCTCCTTCTCAAATCAAACACTCTCTGTGGTTCAGCCCTTTACCGTCTGCCTCATAAATGTTTAGTATCATCTGGCTTTTTACTAACTCACACACACACACACACACACACACACACACACACACACACACACGCGCATACGTGCACACACGCGCACACACACACACACATTCTCTCCTCTTTTTATACCCCAGCAAAAAGAAAAAAAGGATATATATATATATGTGTATTTTTTAATTAAATTAACAACCTGCACACAGCGCTGGAACAGAAAAACTCACTGAACACATCTATACTACAGTGTAAGACCAGTATTATATTTCCCTGATTTCCCTGACTATAGTCTTTTATTAAGAGAATTATTCACTGATTAAAAACACAATTTTTGACTTGAATACTATTACATGCAGAGCAGGCCTGTAGCATGCAGCAGTTCATACACTGCAGTCATGGATATACAGAACGTGATAAAGAGCCAATACACACGTCAATTTCTCCTCAAGAGACACTTAAATAATTACACCACATTTGGAAATCCCTTTAATGCATCCGTTACACACTTGGTGGCCACATGTATATTTCAAAATGTTATTTAAACTTCGGATGGGTGACCCCATATCTGGTCAAGTTTAAAGATCATGAATATTCCATGCCGTGACGTGTGTGTGTGTGTGTGTGTGTGTGTGTGTGTGTGTGTGTGTGTGTGTGTGTGTGTGTGTGTGCGTGTGTGCGTGTG
>JAOVVB010229286.1:0-10429 GCA_028570985.1 Heterobranchus longifilis
GAAAACTAAAACACTAGGGAAATAACACAAAGAACCAGGGACAGCTACAGACATGACAACCTGACAAGCAGAAGGATCTCACAAGACTGAACTAAAAGCAGGACTGATATACAAAAACTAAAGTAATCAGGGAATGTGGAACAGGTGAAAACACTGGGAGCTGATTGGGTAACAGGGGAACAGAAGACAGGGAGCAGGGCTAACGAGTGATGGGAGAAGTGGAGACATAACGAGTAACGCAGGACAGGTGTGGAGTGAGAGAGTGGAGGGAAAAACTGGACATGGAAAATCTTACAAAAGAAACCAAAACATGAAAAATGCAATATAACACTAATAAGTATCATAAACACAACACAAAAGTCAAACACTATACCAGAGTGAAAGCTATTTAATCCAGACCTTCCCCCCAGCGTGGACACAGCACTGTGGAGATAGACTAGCTCCAAATCAGCAGGTGCACGTCAATTTGTGGCAACATGGACATGCCTCATCTGACAGATAATGGAGGGGATTTCATCATAGGCAGATCTGCTAGCTGCAGCTACTGCTGGGTCTGACTGTGGTTGATGAAGGTGCACTGACTCTGACTTTGGCCTAAGTCCAGGCTAGTCCTGCTCAGACTGACTAGATGGAGATCCAGTAGCATATCTACTGTGCTTTTTGTTTTTGTAGCTTGTTGGTTGATGCATTTAGTTACAACTTTTTAACACCATATACAGGCCTAGTGATTTGTAAGACATTAAAATGTGAATGTATAATCTACCAAATAATTTAGTGCCTTCCAATGGGTTTGTGTTAACCATGCCCACAAGGGTCCTAACTCACAGTAACAGCACTGAGCTGTACTGCTGTTTTGACATAGTGGCCACAGTCAGAACTGCAGGTCACATGATGCACTAGCACCTGTGAACAGTGTTATTTGCCATAAATATCTATTGCAAAAAGAAACTACTGAATGCCATACTAATGTCATAATTCATTATTCTGAATCATTCTAATTATTTGGTACATATTTAAATGCGCTGCACAACCATGGTACACCCACACAGGTGGATTTCACTTAGGCCTACATTGGCTGATTAGACATGTACAGACTGTCACAGCATTTATTTATCCGGAGATGTTATCTGGATAATAAACTATCCGATCTTCCCTTTGCGTTTACACCTGGTATTTTTTAATGCATTCTCATTATCCTCATTGAGATCGGATCTCTGTCCTCAGTGGTATTTGCGGGTCAGAGGTCAGAGCGGAATGATGACGTGGCATGGGTATGGATTGTGTTTACACCTATCTAAGATCCAAGCACAATGCGAGCCAGAGTACCTCCAGATGTGGTCAGGCAGATCTGATCACAATTTGATCACGATGCATTTGCACCTGGCATTGCATTTTTCCTCATCCAGATAACATCACATTTTAATACCAGGTGTAAATGGGTGTTTTATTGACATTTCTGCAACTCTCCTGTAAGCCATTTGGAGATGCAGCAGGAAAAGCACAGATGTGAATAATACAATTAATGATGACTGAATTCCATTTAGCTGCTTCAGTTTCAAGGTCCTGTTATTGTACATGCTGGCTCACTGTCACACTGTCATGGCCTATACTTGATTAGAACAGAACCATCGTTAATGCAATTATTTACACCTGTTACAAGTAAAAAAATAAAAAAAAGTCTGCATTGAAAACAAGTCTATTACACCTTTATCTATGGCTGCAGGAATGTGTTTTCTATAGGGGTATGTGGGTGCTGCACTCTCAGCTGCTCTTACTTGTGCACTGTGGAAAGATATAGACTGAATTAGGTTGTAAGTATAAACTGAAGGAGATGGCATACCAAGGGGAATAACAACAGCATTCAACAGATTGTAAATGAAAGAGCTTCACTGTATTGTCATCAACTGTTATCATTGTCCTTGGACTCCTTGTCACAGTAACCAATGTCACTGTAATACAGTAGACAGTCAAGCATTGTATTATAGCAGTTTACAATAACTCATAGGAAAGTACTAGTAACAGTAAAAAGCTTTTTTTTCTTCTTACCTGTCATGTACATGTAATATGTTTACAGAATATATGTGGACATTTTATAAATGTAGTTCCATGACCCACAAACCTCATGGTGTGTTGCTGGGATGAGGTAGCTGAAGAGTCTTCGTTTAGCATGATGTTAGCATGCTAGTTAGCTTAGCATGGTAGCTGAGGATGATTGTTTGGTTAGGGCATGGTGGGTTGAGCAGATAGACAGTATAAAATATGGACGTAGTCTCCGTGAAGCTCAATGTTGGTGGTTCCAGTCTTCACTGTCTTGGCAGTATACCTGACTGCCTAACTCCCGGCTAATCCAAAAACAGGCAAAGAGCTGGAGCTTGGAGGTGAGCCGAATGAAGCCTACAGTCTATGCTAGTCACCTGTGACGGCACCCACCTGTCGCTCAGCGGCCATGCCCTTAATTATGCATAACATTAAGCTTTAATGGAGGTTTTTGGAGCCAGCCTCCAGTGGCCACTCGAGGAACTGTAGTTTTGGCAATTCTGCAGTGGCTTCATTTTTCAGCCCCGGAGGTTGCTGCTTGGTTGAGCAGCATGCTGGTTAGCTTGACATGGTGTTAGCTGGTTGTTGTTAGTTAGCATGCTGTTAGCTGATGATGATAGCTGGTGAGGACGACTGTGTTGAGTGTGTGGATGCAGGTAAAGAGAGGGTACATACAGTTGAGCCTTCTCAGTGTCCATGTTATTTTCTTTGGTTAGACAAGTCAGGGGGCATAATTCATGAAAGGTTTGTCATACCAGAGGGGTTGCTAACTAGTGGCTATTAGTAAGACTCACGCAACAAGACAATGATGGTGGTTGGACAATTGAGCAGAATTCAAATGTTGATTGACAGAATTGTTGTCACATTGACAGAAAAGGAGAATTTAATTGGCTGTTGATTAATGATTCACATAAAGTCAGCATTAGTCAGCATTTGTCAAATTGTCAATTTGCCAGATAGAATGAACTTCCAATATGGTTTTGATTGACAGCAGTCTGAAAGCTATGCAACACTGCATGATATCTTTTTTTTACAAGCCATCACTCTTGAGGATTAACCAGGTTTAAATCAGAGTAAAGATAATTTCAGTAATTCCACTACATTCACTCATGCTACATGAAATCTGCAGTATAACATACTCACTGTGATTGGCCTTACATGATTGTAGGTCAGCGATGATAAAATCAACATTACATGCAAACAGCGAAGCGGACACGCCCAAGAATGACTTTTAGGTAACTGAAGTTTGCACATAAAAAAAAAAAACTGAGTTTGCACCACCTGGAGAGAATGGTTAGCAACATGGGAGGTAAACCACCGGAGTCCAGATGTCCTCCTCACCAGCTATGATGGCAAGAGAAACTGAAGAATTGAAGAGCACAGAGCTTGTAGTGCCGACTGTTTGAGGCCAGAGTGGTGATAGTCCAACTGGGGAGAGTTATTTAGAGGGAGGATGTCAAAACAGCAATATAGCTCTTATATGCACTGGGGATGTTTTTTAAAAAAAGATTTAATTTAAGAATAAGTTTTGCTCCTTAGCGCTACTAGTGGTCGAAAACTTTGCAGGGTACCTTTAAATGACCATAACTCAAATGTTGTAAGTTTAACTTCAGATGATCAAACAAGTGTCCTCTTGTTTAATTACCATAACGTTCACTTTGATTTGTAAGAATCTGCAGAAAACTCTCCAAACAATAAAATGTAAACATATTGTAAATAATGAATTGCATTTCATGTTATCATTTATTCATGAAGGTTTTCTTTTCAGAAACACACTGCTTCAGAGTACACAGTGAGTCCACACATGAGCATGGATGGGCATAGCTACAAACATTAAATCAATTTAATAATGAACATTGGAGATGATTTAAAAGTAAAACTGGAAGCCAGTAACAGCAAATATGCCTCATTTGATAATTGTCACGTCATTCAATGCAAGGTGAACGTTGGAAGTTAAAGTATTAAGTTGTTGTTGTGATAATTGAACATATTCTAATTATATCATAAGTTAAACTCTGTTCCATCACTGAAGAGATTAGCTCTGAAAATAATTATGTATTATTAAAAAATGACAGTCAAGTCACAATCCCACCTGTCACAACAGAAAATAACATCGATGTGACTATCGGAAAAAAAACCAAAACATTAATTTCCCTTTTTCACAGCTGTATGGTATTTGGTCTATATTGTGAAACATGATCTAGAAAAATTCAATCCAACTGTTGTTCTTTTATGCTAAATAGTTTATTTTTCCCAATGGAGAAAGTATGTTTCCTGATATACAGCAAACTGAAATCTATCCAGACAACACTTCCTGTTTTGTCATTTCCTCATCCTTCCCAATGACTTTATTAAAGATCCTTCCCACATATCTACAGTTTAAACTGCTATTAGTTTACGAAAACAGGACAAAGATGCCATATATACTAGTGAAAATAAGTAAATTGTCTAAAAAATACATGATCTCGCTTTCTGCAGCTGTTTTTATTTTATTTTGTCAATGTGAGTCCATTAAGGAAAGTCCTGTGTTTCTTTTTCCTCCCATTCAAGAACATTTCTGTACTTGGCTTTATAAAACACAAGGGAACGTTGACAATAGCTTTCAAAGTAAGATTCATAAAGGGAGCGCCACATGAAGTGCTCTGTAACAGATGACTCACTGGCCACAATAAATGGTGTCACAGCAGGAAACCTTTTTCTGTTCACACACACATACACACGTACACATGCACACGCGCACACACACACACGAATGGATTACTGAATGGGCCAGCCGTGCACAGGTAGGTCCAAAAAGTCAGACCTCCCCTGGCCTTCACCTACTAAATGTCCCACGTACCAACCAGTAAGAGATTCAAAATGACCCCAAAGAGACATAAAATGACTACAAAGAGACACAAAAAGACTGAAGAGACCAAAACAACTACAAGGATATGCTAAACAGCTGCAAAAAGACATATAAAGTGACTACAAAGAGACACAAAGCAGATATAAAGAAACTAAAAATTACTACAAAGAAACACAAAATTACCACAAAGACACACAAAGCAAGTATAAAGAAACAAAAAATGACTACAAAGAGACACAAAGCAACTATAAAGAGACTCAAACTGACTACACAGAGACAAAATGACTACAAAGAGACACAAAGCAACTATAAAGAAACTAAAAATTACGACGAAGAAACACAAAATTACTACAAAGAAACACAAAATGACTACAAAGAGACAAAGCAACTATAAAGAAACAAAAAATGACTACAAAGAAATGCAAAATGACTACAAAGAGACACAAAGCAACTATAAAGAAACAAAAAATGACTACAAATAAACACAAAATGACTACAAAGAGATGCAAAATAGGCTAAATAACTATAAAGTGTCTTGTTCTTATGTAGGAGAGATGGTGGGGCCTTTTGCATGTCTGTGCCCAGGGGCCCATTGTGTCATAACTTGCCCATGCAATTTGAACTTGTGTACTTACATGTCTTTTGATTGACATACATGCATTCCCTAGCCTCTCACCCTAACCTTAACCATTTCAACTAAAACCTAACCTAACCTAAACCTAACCCCAAACTTTTCTCGAAACCCTGCTCGAACCTTAAAGTCAAACCAAACCGTGTTTTCAGTGACTTGTGGAAGAGACTCGGGTATACTCTGTGATATGATGGAATACCAGTAAATCATGAAAAATCACTCAATATGTACATCCAGAAGTGTTTTAGCAGTATCAACCTCTTGGTAATACATTGTGAGCTCCATCATGATATTCAGAGAAAGTAAGCAGTTACATACAGCATCAAGAACACTCAATTCCTGTTGGTAATGTTAATATATTCTCAAGCTTATCTTTAGGTTCAGCAACTCCAGTAACTTATTTATGAAGTTCCTGAAGTGCCCTTGAATTTCCAACATTTTTGAAAATAAAAACTGAGCTTACATCTCTTATTATGCTAAAAGTGTATTTCAAATCCTTCCAGCCAAGCACAATTCACATTCATGTTAAATGAAGGGCAAAATAAGGCAACAGTGCTGCTGTGACATCAGCAAGGCCTGTTCAACAAAAAAAAAAATGTGCTCATTTTCTTCAGCATTTGTTTTACAGTGATGGTATTTCTATTAAAAGAGCATGGTGAGGTTTTCTTTTTACTTTGTAGCACACTCACAGGAACAGTTATGCTTCAAATCTAGCGTGGCCTGGAGAACAGTTGCACATCATCTGCACTGAGCTCCACAGACCTCAGTATCCATAATGCAAAGCAGGCAGAATTTGTTTTCTTAAACACAGAATCAGAATACCGTGTATAGTGTCTTAGAAGTGTGCTTTTCCTTGGTTTTGTGGTGGATGTGTGCAGGCATGTGTGGTTTAAAATGTAATGTTTAAAATTCAGTTGATCTTTTTAAGTTATTTCTATATTGTTCATGGCATAAAAAAACATGTTTCTCTGAATATTCAAGATATTTATAATTAAAAAATATCTTACAATGGGAACCAAATACAAGGAACAAGACATGCAGTAAGTCAGCTATAATGATCGGCAGTATATTCACTCTTTACTTAACCTTCACCAATGAAGAACTTAACGTTTCAGTTTGAGCCACATCATTTCAAAGTCACAATAAGTCATGATGACATGCTAATTCAGTGGTGCCTTATCACATGAATCTTTACGCCGCTCTGATCAGCGTTTGCTGGTTGTGCCTCGCTACAGACCCAAAACAAAAGGAGACCGTGCTTTTGAGGTTGTAGCTCTGAAACTTTGTAACTCACTCCCATTGGACTTAAAAATCTCCTCCCGACACATTTGAAGTATATTTTAAAAATACTCGGCCATGATCAATATTTTGTTTAACATGGTTGAAGTAAAAAAAAAAGTGACTGGAAACACATCTACTCTTCTCCCTCATTAAAAAATTCTGGATCTGGCCTCAAGCCCCGCCCACCACTGCTGCCATAGTTACTTACATGGTACACAATGATTGGCTCCTTGGTACCATATGATGTCATAAAACCTGGCTTACTGAATCCACAATCTGTTGTGGGCACACTGCAGTATCAAGGCAGAAATTCTCCACCATGGTGCTGACTGCTCATTTCACTCATGATGTGTCTTGTAGCAAATTAAAAACACCATATAAACAAGTTAACATGGTTAAAAACTGGATTTTCACGAGCGGGGCTCTTTAAGATCTGTGGACAATGTGGACATTTTTAAAAAGCAGCTCAAGACTCATTTGTTTAGATTTGCTTTTACTTCATTTTTTAGTGTATTTTATGTTTTTAGCTTGATGCCTGTATCTCATGTCTGTTTTTGCCTTGTATCTTACTTGCTATTTTTGCCTTTTATTGTGAAGCACTTTGTGACGTATGCCCTTGAAATGTGCTATAAATAAACATTATTATATAGCCTACCATAAAGCTGTGGAGTACAATGCTGATAATGTTGTGATGAGCAGCCTGTGTCCTTGGATGTTGAGGTAATTTTATTAGGCGCAAGAGGGTGATTATAAAATGAAAAAAAAATGCTTTTTAATCATATAGCCTACTTTTGCATGACTTTTTCATTTTAATGAAATGGCAATTGTGTGGTGACACACAGGTCATTTAATAAGCTTTTTTTTTTCAGCTTCCAGTAAGTCATCATTCCTTATATATAGTTAAAATGAATTAGTTCTGGATGTTTCCTAATGAGTCTGTCTGTCGTTGACAGTGGACAGGTAGAGTGGGTCACAGAAAGGGAAGTAGTGTCTCAGCTGGTGTCTCCGAGCACGAGGCATCAAGCATATCATCTCCCGTAGAGTAGTTGGACTGCAACAGAGGGCGCATGCAGACCATCAGCCTGTGCATTCTTCGCTGGGGACAAATTTCCAGTCCTCCACTTGGGTCTGGGTAAACAGCACCGCCCCGATGGTTGTTTGTTTTAAGTGTGGAACGATCCATCGCAGAGAGCCGGGCTCGATTGACACTGTCTGCTGATCTGCTACTGCGGATTGCTCAGAATAACACGGCTGCTCGCTAATTCCCGTCTATCGGGGCTTTCGCCGACACACCGAGAGAGTAGGGTCCAAAAAAAAGCCAACAAGGCAGGCAAGAACGCCGCGCCGCCGGAGTCCGCACCCCAGAATGGCTTCGGGAGACCTTTACGAGGTAGGATAAAGCCATGCCCATGGAAAATGCTCTGTAATATTGACGAATAATGGAATTAGGAAGTAAAGGGGAGGGCGTCGCGTATGTAAAAAGCAGTGTACTAAGCCCTTTAACAGGCGAAACTAACCCCTATCATGCTCCGCGAGCACAAGGTTGGTTAATTTATGCGTATACTTTGCGTCGCTTCTGATATACTTTGACATAATTCTTCTCGACTGTAGTGGATACATAACATGTCATTTACGGGCTGAACTCCTCAGTGTGTCGCCGAGTTGAAAGTCGTGGTAAAGTGACAGCAGCGCTGAGCGGACGGACATGGTGAATAGCTACAGACGGAGTGATGGTTTTGAAGGTGCGCATACATTGCCAAAAGATATTTTGTCATCACACAAGCCTTTACATCGGTGTGCCTGTTTCGCAGGCACATAAGATGAGACATCAGTTTATTTTTAATCGAGCGGTGTAAACAAGTCTGTGTGAGCTTCTTTTCAAAGGTTTAATGTGCGAATTTGTGAAAGGATGACTCCCGACAGTTTTGGGCGTAAAAGTTGCCCAAATGGGTGGCAGGAAGGTCACGCTGCCCTCGTGCGCAACATCACTCTGGAACCGGTGCCAGAATTTGCATGAAGCCTCTGTTTCTACATCAGCTTCACTGAATCAGGCACTTACTGTCATGTTATGCTGGCGTCATATGTTTCAGTCCATGGTGGTGACACAGAGAGAGATATGGTGTCTGATGACTTCCAAGGGCAAACACATATGTTAGACAAAACAAGTTTGCCCATTTTAAAGTAAAGTACACATTTTAAAGATGCCACACAAAAAATGTTTGTCTGACAGGAAACTTGGGGATCCTCTCGTGAGTGTTCAAAAAGATAACATTATCTGCTCACAGCACTGACAATGTCAGCACATCTGTTAGAAGACAATAGATTAAATAACTGAGAAGCAGTTGGTGATTGTATTTTCACAAACTGTTTTATTACAGTAGCCCCGCTGACTGCAATGTTTTTTTATTAGGATATTGCTCTCTATCCAGGAAGCACATTTAATTTGGAAAATGATAACACAGTGCTGCCAAAAAGAGGATCCATAGACTAAATTGGACATAATAAGTCCATATTAATGCATCCCTTTATTAATTACCCACCCTATGTGTTTTTGCTATTGACAGTTTTATTTACTTTCATTGTTTTTCTTTTCTAATATATTACAACATGGATTTTAACTGCGTATTTTCAGCTTTAATCATTTTGCTTCCTTCAGTAAAGCGTCATGCATACACTACTTTGTCGTTTGTTTTGTGCTGCGTTCAAGTCATAATAACGAGCAGCTGAGTGGGGAAAACCATTCACATTAGCCTCTGATTTGTAATTCAGAGTTGCTTGAAAATAGCATTACATCAATGAAGTTAGCAATATTGTACTTTTGTTTTTAAATTTGATTACTGGATTGAAAATGCTGTTTATTCAGGCTGTTGTTTGATGTGTAACCTTGCCTCATGTGGCAGCCTGCTACCGTGTGATCACTGGAAGTTGATGGATTTTCTGTGACGCTGGTTGACTGATCATTGTTGAACAGGTGGTTTATCGCTCAGAAAATATGATTTGTTTTTGTTTGTAACAATGTGTTGGCAGGCATGGCCCATCAACAGTCAGCTGAGTCTTTGAGTTGTTTCCCTACTAACATGACAACAGCTCCATGGCTGACAGTTCTGTTTACAGTGACCAAAACTGAGAAGCTTTTATTACAGCTTTATTTTACAGCTTTTATTTAAAAACAACATTTAAAATATGAAGGATAGTGACTCCTATTGTTGGGGTTTATGGCAAATAATAATTTTAAGGAGTTTGTGCATGTTGGGAGTGCCAGCACCAACTAATAATGTTATGTAGAAATGTTTTTTGATGGAGCTATTTGGTTTTGATGAAGATATGTTGGAAAGAAGACAATGTATCCTCATACAATGGTTCATATAATATCTTACAACAAGTTATGTACAATTTTCGTGCAACAAATGTCCAGCAACAGAAGTGAACAGTGCACCTGTGCAAGCATGTGCAGTGCAGAAACGTTTTATGCAACAAAACTACTTGGTTAAGTTTAAGAAAATATCGCAGTTTGGGTTAAAATAAATACGTTTGAACGACTTGGTTAGGTTTCAGATCAGAATCAGAATCAGAATAGGATTTATTGCCAAGTAGTTTTTACATACAAGGAATTTGTCTTGATGATACGGTGC
>JAOVVB010229296.1:0-24240 GCA_028570985.1 Heterobranchus longifilis
TTCACTTATACCACTTCAGCGCTGTTATTTCAGCCAAAGTGAAAATATGAACTAATCCCAGTAAAAATATTCACTTTTTCTAATTAATATCTATTGGTGCAGGTGTTTGTTTACAGGAGACAGTAGCGCATTAGTAGATTATTAAATATGTCACAATTGTTAAGAACATCGCTTTTACTCTACATTTAGATTTTACTTATGGTGCAGATTAAACTTCAGTCAAATATCCAAGTACTGCAAAAGATTCAATAAATTCTGTCCAGACAGTTTTGCATCACACTGACAAAATCTGATTGGACTGACAGCATTTTCATTGCAAGAGAGTTCTGACCAATATATAAACAAAATCTTTTATTTAAAAAGATGACCGAAATCTCAGGTCATAAGAATAAAATGTATTAAATCATTTTTGATAGATAATAGGAGTATTAGTGACTACACAGAAGGCTTGTCATGTTTTGATTTTGCCTTGTACAAAAAAGTCAAACTTTTCCATCAAAATGCATTTATTTCTTATCGCACAAGCAATCATTGGACCAAACACCTTGACAAGCTTTAACCAAACACAGTGTATAACATGACTTCACAAGCAATGAAAGAACACCCTCAGAAGTGATGCAAGATCCTGGAGGACTTCAGCACGATGCGCTCCATCTACAGAAAGAAAAGATTTGTTAAGGTTTTGGAAAGATAAAGAAAACCGACAATCCACACTATCAATATACAAATCAAATCGAGCCTCAGGTTTAAATATTTAATCAAAGACTGCAGTGCAGTCCTCATAGAAGGTGTCAGAAAAATGTTTAAGAGAGTCATCAGCGGCTCGTGAATACTCGAGATCATAATATGCTGGGAAAGAGAAATGTAACTTACTCTGGGCTGTAAAACTCCACTCAGGCAGAAGGTCAAACCTGTAAAAACAAGGGACACCAAATTAAACAAGATTACCAACAAAAACTGTAGTGTTAGAGTTAGAAAGGCTGTTAAAGCTTCAGGGAGAGAGTTTATCATCAGATCCCTTTAGAGTAAGGGCCAGATAAACAAGGTCTCATCACTGCATCCACAGCCAGAAGATACACACATGGTTTCATATCAATATCATTCATATGTTCACAGTGGCAAATGTAAAGTGATGTATTAATTAGGGACGGGAACCACCAGGGAGCAGCTGATACAATATCATGATACCTGGGTGTTGATTTAATGTGTACCAGAATTCTGTAAGCATCACCGTTTGATATTTTGACTAATTGTTACAAACTTGTGAAATAATTAAATTTAGAAGTTAGCCCTCATTTATTTCCACATAAATAAGAATTAACTTTGTACTTTAAACCATCGTGCATGGTTCACTTATACTGCTGCTGTCATACCTACATGCCAAATATCTCTAATCTGTATAGATGAGATGTTTTCATTTTAAATTGTTATTGCAACAATTTGTGAATTTTATAGTTTACATTTTTACAAGTGCAATTTCCCCCTCTTCGTACTTTACTGTTTCATTCTTCCTTTTTTTAGGCCACAAACAGCCAAGCACTTCAATAATAAACCCAATCCCATGAGGCTGCTCTGCCTGACAATGAGTGAATAGATTAAAGTGCACCACCTGTAGGACCAAAGAGGAACTGCAACATTTTACCTCATTTTCAAACATAAATTACAAAATACTTTCAAATATATATATTTGCCAGTATAGCAGTACACTGGCACAAGAACTGCATCTGCAAATGTTTACTGTTTTTCCATCGATCATCTCATGGACATTTATTTGCACTCTCAACTCATTACCACAGAGAATGGCATTTTTGCCAATTTGTTGTCTCAGCTAGTTAGTTCTCGTCTTAAGTTGTTACCGCATGTTGTATTTAGCACCCTGGTGCTGGTTGAAATTACAAAATCCTACTCGACATCCAAATCTGGACATTAGATTTTTTATTTATTTTTTTGCAAGGAATCTGAAGGCTAATCCAAACATCATGGATTCTGTCAGCACATTGTGTGTGTGTGTGTGAAATCCAGACCAACATTAACTCACCTTCTGCACAACACAACAGGGAGAAGCAGCTCATGTTACTGCAACGTCACATCCTGTTTATAAAGATAAATAAACACACATTAACCTCCAACAGCTAGCTCAAGCTCACACACACTATACATTAAAGCAGTTTAATGAACCTCAGAGTGTAATGTATAATCAGGCACTGCTGAGCAGTGTTCATACGAGGTGTCAGAAAAATGTAAAAGGAGTCATCATCGGTTCAGAAATGGGTTTAAAATACAAAACAAACAAACAAAAAAAATGTAAAGCGTTTACCTGAAAGGAGAATCAAGCCTGAGCCGTTACAGCCGAGCTCCCTCCAATCAGATTACTCCATTCTCTGGAAAGTTTGAATTCGTCGTCCAATCAGAGGACTCAATCATGTTTGAGAACCAATCACATCGCAGGAGGCGGGATCACGTGTGACTCCAGTTCTCCACTCCACGTGAGCCTGGAGGAGAGGAGGAAAAAAAGCGTACATTTGTTTTTACTCCACAGCAGAAGAAGAAGCGTTGTTTTAAGTCTTTTTCTAAATATTGTGCCATTTTGGGAAATAATTATCAGTTTCGCAATATTTATAAGTATCTTACGGCACCGTTACACGTTTTAAACGTGACTTTTTACTGCAGGTCCATAAACATCCGCTTTTTATTGACTTTATCCTCCTGCATTATTTACACTGCACACGTTTATGGCACAATAAATCCCTTCTGGAGAAATAAAGCTTATCTCTTATCGTTTTATTTCACCTTATCGTAAATAATTTAGCACCGAGCCTAGATAACGTCTTTATAATTCTCCTGAAAATTATTCTCATTACTTACCAGAAGCTGTGCAGCCGGAGAGAGAGGGACAGAAAGAGATGCGGAGCTCCACATGCTGAAACGGAACGCAGTGAAGAGAAGGAGAGACGCGCTCACGCTTTCTTTCATAGTCCTTCTTCTTCGTTATATCCGACAGCAGAGTCATTTCTACTACATACTGCCACCTGCTGGAGAAATGTTGCGATGACGCCTCGTTTAGGCGTCGTGGCTTCCCAGCCTAGAGTTTCACCAAAAGGCTCATTTCACCAAACATCATTCAAGGGCTCATTGTACTGCCATCTAGTGGACATTTTTTTTGTAGCAGCACAATTAGTATGTACACGAATCTCGTGTCAGTTGTGTGTGTCTGTGTTGATGTTTGAAAATCCACTGTTTAAAGGAAGTGTTTATGCAATAATCACCATCTCTGAATCTTTGGAAATTATGTGAAGAACAAATCGGAAAGTCTTTTACTTACTTTCTTTCTTTCTCTCTTTCTTTCTTTTATTTTTTTAAGTATAAACATAAACAAGGCCCCTGTTTGGAATCTTTGAACATGATATTATTATAAACTAGAATATAATTACATAAGTATGTTATTGTTAGTTTTTCGGCTGCTTCCATCAAGGGGTCGCACCAGCAGACCATCTGATCTGCACAAAACCTTGGCACTGGATTTACGCCAGATACCCATCCTGACGCAAACCTCCCATTATATTTGGGCTCGGGACCGGCGCTGCATCCAGTAGCTGCAGTTTGGGCAATGGGTGGGAACTGAACGAGAGACCTACAACTGAGCCACCAAGTATAGTACGTATATCCTAAGCTGCCCTTGTATCTAAAAAAAATTATACATATATTAATTTAACACACACACACACATATAAATTCCATACATAACATATCAATTATAAGTCCAACAGTCAGTGTTAAGGATGCAATACACAAATCAATGATTAAAACACTAATTGATAAAGAGAATTAATTGAAGAATGAAAGAAAAGAGATTAGAAACCTAGATACAAAAAATACACGAGTTTATAGATTGAGGTTATTAATGTGAACCAAAAGGTTTTTGTTTGCATTTTCGTTCTTCATATATTATGTTCATTTGTGGAATGCAAAAAAAGGTATACTTTTCCTGAATTTACTGTAGATTTATGAATAAAAAAACCCTCTCCAATATAATGATTCAAAACAGTGAGACAAGTACATGTAAACGAGACTTTAATAAAACCAGGTAAAGTGCTGAAAAAGTTGGTCATGTGATTCCAGCAAATGTGAGGCCTTGTTTGTCATTTTGACTCTCACGTGACTCTCAGGGAACTGACACACACCTCAAAGCGAGGTTTCATTCGGACAAGCCTCGGCACTTTGGTGTTATACGTAACATCACTACTGGAAAGATGGATCTTTGCTAAAATATTGTTTAGAAAACATCAAGCAAATCGATATTAGTCAATATGTCTTAACATTTATCCAATTAAATGCATTTATTTTTGTCCAGTTTGTTCTGCAGCACGAGGCCACGCACAGTCACAGGGAGCACCGACCTTCATAAGTCAGCGTGCCAAAAGACATCATCCTGTGTACATCGAGAGCTGGCGACTGGTGCTATTCTGACCGTGTGTGTTACCACATCTGCTATTTCATCACAATAGCAAGTTAGAACATAGAGCGAAAGGTGAAATTCTGCGTAAAACTGGGGCAAATCTGTCACAGAGCCGTTTGATATGATTCAGCAAGTTTACGGTGATGTTGCAAGGAGTCGTTTTGAGTGCCACGTGTGCTTAAAGAGAAACTATTCAGCGGCTTGTGCAAGTTGATGATCGTCACACGGAACAGACGCGGCGATCCTCATGTGTGATGTGAACATGAGCCGTGTTGCTAAAGGAGCAAAAGGAACATCACGTCAAAGTCTGCCAAGAACTCTGTGGATGGCCTGTCCTTCGTGTAGAGGATCATTACTAGTGACAAAACTTGGGTGTGTGGGTACAACCCTGAGACTCACAATAAAGTCCCCAATGTTGATTTAACATTTTCAGATTGTGTTTTTTAGATTTTTTTTCTTTCAGATTTTAATATTACAGAGTGTGCTTATCTAGCACACCACATTTAAACAAGAACCTCACTTACTCACTCATTCACTCATCTTCTATACCCCATTATCCTGTATTCTGGGTCGTGGGGACCTGGAGCCTATCCCAGGAGACTTAGGGCACGATGCGGGGAACACCCTGGACAGGGTGCCAATCCATCGCAGAGCACACACACATACTGTACACACTCTCACACACTCATTCACACACTACAGGCAATCTGGGAATGGCAATTATCCTAATCTGCATGTTTTTGGACTGTGGGAGGAAACCAAAGTTGGAGGTAACCCACCAAGCATAGGGAGAACATGCAAACTCCATGCACACAGAGACAGGAATCAAATCCGGACCCAGGACGGGCAAGGCAACAGTGCTAACCACTACACCAACCTTTAAACAAGAATCTGTTTAAACAAAATAAAAAAATCAGACTGAAAAACAGAATTATAAAAAAGAAAATAGATATGTTTGTGCAACCATATTTAAATGGGATTTAGATGAACATACACATGCTGAAGAAGGCTAGAGGTGTGGCTCAACCTCCGGAGATTGTTGACATCATGAGGCTTCAGTCATCAGAAGGAGACATAAAACATGAAGACATCGTCAAGACACAACACACTTCCATGGAATAAATTATATTATGTCCAGCTCCTTAGGAAAGAACATTAACATTTAAACCCCACATTAAAAACCACACTTCTTCCCCACCCTGTGTGTATTCATTTCTTATATCTCTAGTCGCTTTTTATTTCGTTCACATACACTATATTGCCAAAAGTATTCACTCACCTGCCTTCACATGCATTGATTGCAGCAAGTCATGTTGGAACTGTGGGGTTGTTTTTCGGGAGTTGAGCTCAGCGCCTTACTTCCAGTGAAAAAAACTCTTAATGTTTCAGCATACCAAGCCATTTTGGACAATTTCATGTTCCCAACTTTGTGGGAAGAGTTTGGAGCGCTTCCTGTTCCAACATGACTGCACACCAGTGCACAAGCAAGGTCCATGAAGACATGGATGAGCAAGTTTGGTGTGGAAGGACTTGACTGTCCTGCACAGAGTCCTGACCTTTTAGAACACGATAGAACACCTGTGAGATGAATCAGAGCGGAGACTGTAAGCCACGCCCTCTCGTCCAACATCAGTGACTGACCTCACAAACGCGCTTCTGGAAGAACGGTCAAAAATTCCCATAAACACACTCCTAAACCTTGTGGAAAGCCTTCTCAGAAGAGTTGAAGCTGTTATAGCCGCAAAGAGCCAACATCATATTAAACCCTATGGATTAAAAATTGGATGTTACTCATATGCATGTGAAGGCAGGTCAGCGAATACTTTTGGCAATATAGTGTATCTTAATGATCTCATTTCCAGTTCTAACTTATAAATGCCATCTACCCAGTGATGAACTACTGTCAATCCATCACCCAAGATGAATTAATCAACCTGTTCCTCCTCTCAGCATTGATTGATATTCTAAATTTTGCCAAAGACTATGTGGAACATGAGTTGGAAAAAAGGGGGCTAGTATTGTGGGATATATAAAATAAAGGGATATAAAGTGAAATGTGGATCCAAGTATTTTATTAAAAACATCTTTCGAATTAGCATGTTCCAGAATAGTGAATGACAGATGTAACCATCGATAGCCTTGAAGGTCACAACTGGCTTTGATTTCTCCTTGAACAGAAGAGATAATAATCTCCAATGTATATAACAAATGCTTGTTATATGTACAGGTTGTTTCATGGTGTCATAATATTATTCAGAATTTTTTAGGAGCTAAAAACTAAAATAAGAGCATGATTGGTCAGTTTGGCCATGCCCTTTTAGTGTCAATAAGAAACCTTTAACCATATAATGTATGTTATATAGAAAGTGAAACTATTTATTAAATAAAGGCATTCTGTATCCAGGTTTGAAATTGCCACAACAAACTACAGTTACTCTTCACACTCAAGATCAGCACAACCCAGTGACCAAGGTAATTTAATCTTTTATTTATTGATTTTGTGTCAATATTATTTAAACACTTATACAGTACATAGAATATAATTCACAATGATGCGTTTGAAACAAATTATTGCTTTTAATTCAACAATGCGTTTTTATAATATCTTATTAAATGTCATATACATATTTAATATACTATTTTCATTTTGTTGCATCCATGTTACGTACATGTTACACAGAAATGGGAACTGTACTATCCACTCTGCCGCTCTACTCACCCGGTACGTTTTATCATCTTATTTGTTTATTTGTTCATAAGATTTTATTTTATTGTTATTCAATGAAATATTAGAGTTCGATTAGACAAAAACACAATGAAACAATTTTTGGCATAATTTTGACATTCCGTGCACTAGTCCACAGTTTAGAATATAGTGGCTAGTGATAGGAGACAATGTAAATGGGAACACCCTTAATTGTTTTATCTGGTTTCCACATTTGTCTTTGCCAGCTCCTGAACCAACCGGTAAGACTTGTCAGGTGTTTTCCACCTACATACATACAGTGGTGTTCTTTGGTTTGGTAAGGATCACTTATATTGACACTAGAGTAAAATTATATATGTCACTTGTATAGAGTAAATTGCAACCTAGTATTATAGCTAATTAATGATTGTAGAAATAAAGCATTGAGCATTTACTGGTTATGTGCAAAAAAAATCGCAAAAAAAAGTAGGGTTACTTTAGGACAATTTGAGTGTAAGAATGCCTTATAAACATAAAACATGAACATAAAAATAATATAAAGACATAATGGCTCATAAACATATTGAAAACGATAAGTAAAATCCAATTACTGAATTAGAAAATAATAGATATAATACATTAGAAAATATAAAATGAAAACTAAGTATTTTATTGTTGTTGCTGCTGCTGCTGTTGTTTTGTGGGCAACAATGCCTCATAAAGCTAATGTTAATAAATATGTCATATTTGCCCTAATATTAGTAGTATTTCTCCGTACATATTTGCATTCTTGTACCTTAAGCCCAGTGACCCGTGAATCAGGACCTGGAGGTGTGATCCTGTGCAGAATATAAAATTTTATTTATGTTTCATCTTTTATGTTAACATAAACTTCAGGAATCATAAACAAAAAAGTTTAAAATAACATACACCAAAAAATTAACTTTAGGAAAGCTCCCTATGCTTTTAGTTAAAGATAAAGATACTTATTAAACCTCTTATGTTGCAATCCATTAAATAAATAACATATAGTTCTCTTCTTGCATTAAAAGCCTTGGAGAAAAATGAACTGGTAAGATTTGTTAAGTAATATTAAACCCCCCCCCCCCCCCCACACACACACACACTGTATGAAAAAGCCTCATTTATGCAAAAATAATAGAACACTAAATGTAATATTGTGCACTGCACAATTATCCTAAAGTAAAACACTCTGTTATTGTTTATAAGGTGCAGCATTCTGTTCACCACAGATTTGTTCGGATGATAATTCTCGGCAAAGGCTTGGATATCACTCCACTTTGCACAAAATTCTTTTATCACATGCATGATCTGCGACCACAGCCTGCGCAAAACTGACGCTGGGTGACACACTCATGCCTTTGTTCAGCTGATAGTGGCAGCTTGGGCTGGCGGTTTCTGGGTTGGGTCCTGATTTGTTGGAGTGTTTATCAATTGAGGTTCCACTGTATGTGTGTATAAGGGCGGCATTCCATTCGCCTTTAAAGTCTTTAGGGTGCATAACATCGCTCCACTATTTACTATTACCACAATTAACAAACCTAACTAGGTAATCCAGAGACCAAATTAACCGACTAACTAAGACAAAACAGATTAACACCATAAATTAATAAAACTGACCAAGTACTGTATAAAATTGCACATGCAAATGTGCAAACAAGAGCAACAACACGACACGATGCAATACCCTGTAGTAATGAGTTGAGGTAGTGCAAGTAAATTGTCTATGAGTTGATGTTTACAACAGTAAACATTTCTTGTAAAAGTAGCAGCAAGAAAGAAAAGAGTTCTTTTGCAAATAACAGTTACTGTAATAAATATTGTGCAAAAAAAATTTGACTTGTGCTGAGCACAAATTTATCTTGGATATCTCTCGACAGTGCCTTGCCACCCATAGTTTATTGTTTGCTTCACTTGCACTACCAGGGACTGAAATGCTCCAGATTTTCATGCATTTTCATACATTTTGGTGTTATATCTTTCAGTTGTATGTTAAAAGTTGCACTGAGTAAATACACCTGGAAAAACAAAAACTGTTTCTTCATTTCAAGATACAAAGCAACAAAATGTGATTATTTTAAGAGATTCTTTTCTTTATCCACTGTATATACAGTATACTAGTGTGTGTGTGTGTTTGTGTGTATACTATCTATAGAAATATATAAAACATCCTACTCTTTTTAAACAGCATGACATGGTGTCTTATTCATTGCAAAATTGTATTACTTTAATTGTTTAACAATTTATTGGTAGTGCTTAAATTATGTTAGTCTACTTGCAAAACGTCTTCTTATGCTCACAGTCAAAGATCTAAAATCTTACATGAAGTCAAAGAGTTTATGCCCAGTGCTGAGGTCCTCAGAATTGCGCTGTATGGCCCAATTGGAGCTGGAAAATCATCCTTTGTTAACTCAGTTCAGAGGGTCATCTTAGGCCATAATACTATGTGTGCTCTGGAAAACTCCACATGTACAGGAACAAGCTTCACAAAAAAAGTAAGTAATACCAATTACATTCCATCATATTGTAATGATCAGATTTGTTACTAATCAAGTTACACTAAATCGTTGTCTTTTATCTGACCTCCGGTGCAGTATAGGCCTAGTGGAGCACGAAAAGACGATCAACAGCAACAACAATTAACCAAAACTGTATTAAGTGACAAAGAAACAAAAAATGGTGCACCAAAAAACACAATATTTACAAAATGTATACAAATACGAAAAAAAAAGGTGTGTGTTTGTGGATGGAATGTCCAGAGTCTGGGTTATTTATAATCGTGTTTGTGAGTGTCTGTAGTGGGAGAGATGACTCAGTCTCATCAGGAATATTGAAACAGTCTGGGAGCACGAAGGCAGAGCAAGAGGTGTTGTGAATTAGTCCGGAAGGAATTAACCTAGTGGACGGGATAATCCAACCTGGCAAGATATTCACTCTCTCTTGAACGAAACTCTATAAACAGTGACGTCTCACCATAATCTCTCCTCCTCTAGCTCCTTCCCATGTGCACTTTTATGCCGGATGCTCGTGATGCAGCTGCACATGCTTGCGAGAGCTCAAACCGGGAAACCAAACCATAATCCTTGGGGGCAAAATAAAACTTATCGAGTGTGATTATAAAACAAAGCATTTTTTTTCCTTTTTGTTAATCTGCTTATAACCATCTATATAAAAAAATATATATATGTGTGTGTGTGTGTGTATGTGTGTGTGTTTTTGCTTTTTGATTGGTGGAATCATCTAGCACACCACATTCAAACACAAACATGCCCTTACACAAAAATTTATTCTGTACAAAGTCTGAAAAACAATTAGAAGAAACAATATGTCTAACTCCATGTTTAAACATTATTCAGATGAACATACACAAGCTAAAAAAGGGCAGAGGAGTGTCTTATCCTCTGGAGATTGTTGACATGATGGGGCTTCAGTCACCAGAAGGAGGAATAACACATGAAGACATCATCAAAGCACTTGGGGGACACATTTCAGATGGATATACTGTGAGTACATTCTGGCAATTTAATAACAATTCCCTGTAATATTTTATTCATAATCACTTTAGGGAAGATCATTAAAACACTGCCACACTCCATGGTTTTACTTTATTCATTTTCTATGACTATATTCTTGACATTTTATAAATCCAAACAAAGTAACTACATATTACTGCAGTGAAGTTTAGTCTTTCATAATAGACTAAGAATGTCTTTATTATTTTTGTTATAAACAGATTCATATTTTTTTATTTTATAGACTCGTTAAAGCTAATCAAACATGTAAAATAATGCTCAGGCTTAACAGGCTTAATCTTAAACAATTAAATTACAAATAAATAACTGTTGTTGTTGTTGTTGTTGTCGTCGCATTTTAATCCTGATGCACCAATAACTAATGAGGATCCAAAATACAAAGAGAACCCAACATTGTGTGAGAAGGTTCACTGTCTGGTGTGCATTCTGTCTGCAGATTCTGTCTTATTAATGGAAAAATGTGATCTTGATAAAATTAAGCATGTTAGAGAGACTGCTAGTGCTATGGGTAAATTATTACATTTTTTGGTTTTTTTTTCTGCTCTAGCTTTGCCCTTAACATATTATTGATTATTGATTAAACCTGTCTGTTTATTATTAATTTTTGCTGAGAATTGGAGGCCAGTAAAGTCAACTGGAAACCTACGTAGAGTAGTGGTCAACAAATTATTTATTCATCTATCTATCTATTGACCAAGAAGTGTCTCTGTCTCCCTCTTGTGGTAGACTGGAGTCATGAAGGACTGTCCCTTCCATCTGTTTTCAGGAAACTTCAAAGGATCAAAGCCATTTCCAAGTTCCGGTGAATTAGCTGTCATTATTTAAATATTAATAACACATTATAAAACCAATGTTATATTCTCTATCCACCAGTTATGTTTACCACTGTGGAATCTCTGCAAATTAATTTCTCATTCTGACTTAAAAAATAAGCTAAACAAACAAACATTTGTTTTATCAACAATCTTGATTTTCTAGACTATTTTAGGGTTTAGCTAGCGCAGAAAATACAAGAAACCAAGCATATTTGACCAAGAAATATTTGAGTATTAAAGAATTTAATGTTGATTTTGTAGGAATCCCTCAAGTAATTGTAATGACCAAGGTGGATAGAGCCTGTGAGCTGGTTAAAGGGGATCCAAACAAAATGTATCAGAGCAAGAAGATCAAAGAGAAGGTGTATGTGTGTTAATGTGTGTCTGGGCATGTATGTAGCAGAAGCCGTAGCCTTATAGCACAGGTTCTGACACTTTTAAATAATTACAGAATTAAGAAGAAATTGCTTTTCATTTTATTCCCAGTCCTTACTAAAAGTCTGTTCTCTATAATCTCCATAAAGTGCATGCTGATCTTTATTTCCTCAGGTGAATGTGTGCAAGGCTAATGTGGGCATCTCATTAGGTGCCATCTACCCAGTGATTAACTACTCTGATCACATCATACAAGATCCAGTTATTGATATGTTCATCCTCACAGCATTGAGAGATATTCTGAATTTTGCCAATGACTATGTGGATTGTGAGTTGGAAAAAAATCAGCTAGTAAAGTGAAATGTGAACTGATGTCAATCTTTATGTGCTGTATTTCACAATTAATTGATTAATTGATTAATATTTTAAATTCTTTTAAATTAGCATGTGATCTTCCAAGGTTTAGTTTTTACTGCACAGTTTGCGATACAGTAGCCAGTGACGGGGGACAAAGTGACCGATAAAAATCTTATTTGTGTTTTATCTGATTCCAGGCCTGTCTTTGCCAGCTCCTGAATCAGCCGGTAAACCTCATCAGTTTTACTTAAGACAATGGTGTGATTTTCTTTCATAAGAATCACATAGATTAGCAGAGCAACATCATTTTACAGAATGCCCTTTATATATAGTTAATTGCAATAAAGTGTATAATGACTGAAGAATGATTGTAGAGTGCAAGTATTAAGCATTTACTGGTTATGAAGACAACTTGGAAAACAGAAGTGCAGCTGTTACTTTAGGACAAAGATTGCAAACACTAAAGTGCATTTTACCCCCTTTTAAAAAAAACATAATACGCATTTAGCCAGGAAGATAAGGATACTGATAAAATCTCTCATGTTGTGATCCACTAAACCACTAAATCTACTAAATAACATTTATTTCTCTTTTCGAGCCTTCCTCATGGAGCCTTGGAGAAAAATAGACTGGTAAGAATTGTTATATAATTGTACACACACACACATATAAATAAAAGAAAAGTTTTTATTGTACATAGTTCAGGACTTGTCACAGCAACACACAAAAATGGCTGGACAGAGTTTAATGAAATTCCTATAGTATTTAATTCAATTGGCAGTTCTTCAGTATTTGAGTGAAGTTAAATCTGCACCATAAATTGCCAAAATCGAAATGTCGAGTAGAAGGGACGTTATTAGCAGTTTTGTCGGACTACAGCACAGCAGCCATCACTTTTTGGGTTGACTATATCACTTTTGCCCTCAAAGTGGCCATGCCAATATGCGTCACTCAACAGAGCCAATCAACGCGATAGTTTTCTGTAAATACACAGAGAATGCGGAAGACACAGAAACGATCATAATGCCCCTACAAAGCACCCAAATCCTCATAAAACACAAACAAATGTGCAACACAGCATGGATTACTCCAAGAAGAGTTATGTAAATTAATCTTGAAGGATGTATGGACAGATCATTGTATGTTTAAAACCAGTTTGTCTCATACATTTCAAAACATGCTAATTAATGCAGTCATGTGAAGCACCCCTATGAGATAAAACACAGGTCTTTAGAACAAACATAGCAGCCCGAGGTGAGGGTGTGTAAAATACCTGAACTAAGAGACCAGTGTTATGCACTAAACAGTCCTGTGCCAGATTTACTAATGTACTTTAAACAGGGAGTGTATTTGGCAGCGAAAGAAGGACAACTTAGTGTAAACAAGGCGTAAGATACTCAACCTTACAGAATGTGATTTCTTTGTATTAATAAGTTAGACAGAGAGTCCTGCTGTACAGAAAGACAGACAGACATGTACATGTGCTTCAACCTAAAATAATAATAATATCAATGATTACATTAAAGATCAGCAGATTATTATTTTACTCTTTTAACTATTTTTACAAACCGTTTAACTATTAATGTTTACTTGTACTTACGCTAGTTTGATATTTTTTCATAAAGTGGATGTCTTGATTTATCAGTAATTTGGTGGTTAAAACTCAGGAAAGCTAACTAGATTCTGAACTCAAAATGAAAATAAATGGACAAGCATTTACTGTACAATGCTAGCTAACCATGCTAGTAGCTTTTATTTACAGTATGTGCTGGTTGTAGTTAGCAAAGCTCGTTAGCAAATCTGACTACTGGTCTAAACTTCTGTGATACAACAGTCTAATGTTATAGTCAAAGCCTGCTAGTTGGCCATCACAATAGTTCATAATAATATAACAGCTAGCTATGTTGACTAGCTTGTTAGAAACAATGCTACTGTAGCTATTAAAAATGAAACAGATAGCACTGGAGAAGTAACATTTAGCCAGCTAATGTTTAAAGAGTGTTGTGATTAAGTGTAGAGGGCTTGCTAACGCTGTGGAACAATTTTAGTGTAAAAAAAAAAAAGAAAAGAAAAAAAGACTTAATATACAATTATAGACTTTTATTTGATAGATTTTTATAAAGCCTTGCTTCATTAGCAATGTGATGGCAAAACCCTGAGGAAAGCAAATGTCTTTTAGCACGAAAATGTCAAGTTTTTTTCCCTAAAATGTCTTTCCCTTTGCTTGTAAGACTAAAATCATTTTTCTTATTAAAGTCAGCAGGTCACACCGCTCTCTGTGCGAACACTGATGAAAAGTGTATCCAGAGGATTACGGCCCAAAACATTTCACCGCCACTCGTGTTGCTTCAGACATCAGGAAAAGCAATTTCCATGTTTACTTTTATGTAGACCTTATTTATTTATTTATTTTTGCTTGATGCAATTACTCGCTTTTAATATGAAAAGGTCTCGGGAACGGGTGAGACAGACAGATTATTCATCTCAAATGTGAGCTGCTTCACAGCCGAGGTTCATTTCCGATGTCTGATGGATCTGAGAGAGAGAGAGAGAGAGAGACCGGGCGCTTCTTTTTGAAACAGGAAGTCAGGGTGACGACGTTTACACAACATCTGATAACAGTTGAGTTATGCCAAAATGAGACGCTGCATATTGTACATTTTTGAGCGTCAAAGTTTTTAGATAAAACAATATTAATAAATACAAAATCACACGGAAAACACACGGCTGATGAGTCTGCATCTAACTAAATGACATCAAATCCCAAACATTTTTTTCTAAACCAAGCAATGTTTGGAAAAGATGAAAATGCACAGTGAGCCTTCTCTAAACGAGACATAAAGCAAAAGCAGTAAAGCAAATGTTTTCCGTAAAGAGGGCCCTGGTGGTACTGCAACAGTCAAATTATTTTAATAATTAAGCAATATCACTTGAGAGGGAGTGCTGTTGTGCTGAATATCGGCATGGCTGTGATGTGGTTGTAGGCATGATGTTGTTGATTAGTGCTAAAGGCATCATAGCACGACCTCAAATGTGATATTGTTTTTATACAACTGTTTCACAACCACCATTTATTATCAACAGGTTATTATTTGTTTCTTTATTTAATCAGCTATTTTGCGACTGACTGGCGACTGACAGATTTACTTTATATTATATTATTGAACTTTAGAATAGCAGCTCTATTAGCTTCTGGGTTCAGGGGTCAAATCCCCAATAGCGTTAAATCAAAAGCTAGTGTGCTGCGTAGAGTGTACAATCCCTTGGTCCACACACCAAGTAGTGCTTTGATCAGGGGTTAGAGTAGGATTTAGGATTCAGCCTTGTGTTAGAATCTAGGTAACTTATTAGCTCGCCTTAGGTGTAAATAAATCACAGAAGCAAGTCTGAACGATTTAGATGCACTTATTAAGGAGTCATAGTGTTGTTTAAGATGACATAACGTTATCAGATGTGTGTTCTTGCTGAAAATGACTCTCCTCAGTACTGCAGACTGAACAGACCTACTCTCACCCATGCTGAGACCCACAGTTAGTGTAATTAACGATTGTAGAACACTTGTGACGCCAAGTGATATGTATAGTTAAACGTCACAGTGCGACCGTCTATTATCACCACTCATGGAATGCCTCTTGTCCAATCAGATTACTCGGTTGGAACTAACCATTGTATAATATTTACAAAATAATAAAATATAGACATATGATTTAAATTATGTGTTATTTATTGTCTAACTGTTCTATTATTAAACCAGAGAGTATTATATGTATCGTCATTAGTTTAATAATGGCAAAAGGAAAGCTATCAATGAAGAATCATCGTCAAAATTTCTTTTGTATTGTCCAGCATCGAACAGTCAGAATGCAAGCTTAACAATTTACTCTTTGCACTTGATTGCTTTATGTAGATGTGGATGGATTATTCCCCTGCACTGCTGAAAGGCCGTGAACATAGAGCTGTTCTGTTATAATTATATTGTAAAAAATATATGTAAAATTATATTGTTATAGAGAAATATTGTTATTGAGTGTCTTCTGTGTTGATCAGATATTTGTTTAAAGGTTTGCTTGGGGAGAAGGAGATTCAAATTTCAAACTGGGGCATGGCGTGACCTACTTAGGTTTGGAAAAACACAAACCCCAGAGGTGAGACAAATACACTTTAGAAAGCATTTAACTGAACAAAAAGAAGACTGGTGCAAAAAAAAAAATCCTTAAAGTGACAAACTGAAAATAAATAAATAAATAAAACAAAACCAATCTCACAATGCTTTCTTTCTTTTCGTTTCCGAAACCCCATTTTCACTCATTAAAGTAACGAGGTCTTTCTTGCGGAAAGTGAAGAGCCTGTGTCAGTCCCAGAAGGGTGTTATTGATTACAGGCTGGCCCCCGTATTGATCGATAGGACAGTTAGACTTCCATTAGACTGACAGAAGAGCCAGGATGCCAGAAAACCTGTTCTGTCCGCTGGGAGCAAAAACACGTATCCTCTCTGCCAGACCATCAGAACCTCAGATCCTCAGGGATTACTCGGATCAAGCTTTCAGCAGCAGGAGCATGGACAAGCACGAGGAGCACCAAAACCATAGGGATAGAAATGTCACATCGTATTAAGTACTATAATAAAGTACAGTATACTATACAGTATCCGTTAACCGAACGACAGATACTGTATCTCTGAGACATTCCTCCTCAGTTGATGTATAGTTCGACGTTAATTGGCACTAGATCTTCGGAGCATGTGTGACAGCATGTGTTACGGGTCGGCGTGTCCGACAGGCTCAGGTAAACACCACGGTCTGAAGCTGGTGTGAATATGACAGTGATGGAGTGGCAGAGCATGGCCTCAAGAACACATTCAGCTCTGATGCAGTGCTTTGGCTTTGGTTTAGAGAGAATCTGCTCCAAAAGGGTGAAAAACAGGGCATTAAGGTGACTTTTATGCGGTAAACAAGGGCTGATATAATTGGCATGTTCTAAACTGGAAGATTTTTTTTTCCATTTGTGGAGATAAAACCTGCAAATTCTGACTCCTTAACCTCAGCAAGCTTAAGGCAAAAAATATCACTTATCCAATTTTGTACCAGTATTCATATTAATAAATATTCTAATTTCATCCTGGGTTGATACAACAATCGGTCATAACATCATGACTACCCGCCTGCCAAAACACATCTGACCCTGTCAAGACATAGACTTCATTTAACCTCTGAAGGTGTGCTGTGGTACCTGGCACCAAGCCGTCAGTAGCAGATCCTTTAAGTCCTGTAAAGCTGGGATGTGTAGCCTCCATGGATCAGTCTTTCCTGCACGTTTTGAGAGATGCTTGATTGGGTTGAGAATTTGGCAGTCGAGACTACACCATAAACTCGTTGTGTTCCTCAAACCGTTCTGGAACCATTTTCGCAATATGTCATGGAGCATTATCCTGCTGAAAGACACCACTGGCATCAGGGATGTAGGTATCTGGTCTGCAGCAATGTTTAGGTAGGGAGTACGTGTCAAAGATACATCCACATGATGATCTGGCAGGACTCAAGGTTTCCCAGCAAAACATTGCATCCGCCAGCTCGCCTTCTTCCCATAGTGCACCCTGGTGCCATCTTTTGCCCAGGTAGACACATGATGTAAAAGAAAACCTGATTCATCAGGTCAGGCCACCTTCTTCCATTGCTCAGTGGTCCAGTTCTGATTGCTCACTTGTCCATAGCAGGAGCTTTTGGCAGTGGTCACGAGTCAGCATGGGGACTCATCAATTCTCTTTCTGGCTCAGACTGCTTTGGTTAAACTTATGGTTCCGTCACATGATAAACAAACGACATGGGAAACCTCGCAGGCTCAAAACAGATAAACTAATTTCCTGTACAGAATGATATTCTGCATAGGCGACTGAACGAATCATTCCCCGAGACGACTCGTTCTTCTCAGGTTACACTTAAGATTTGTTCGACATGAATGAAACGTTTAAGGATAACCCATCACTACTGTGTGTGCTGACCACCATTCACATTTTCAGCAGTTTGTCCTCCATTAGCTCTTCTATTGGATCTCTACGTGCATCAGTGAGCCTTGACCACCCATGACCCTGTGGCCAGTTCATTGGTTTTCCTTCCTTGGATCACTTTTGGTATGTCCTGACCACTGCAGACCACAAACATCCCACAAGAGCTGCAGTTTTGGAGACACTCAGACCCAGTCATCACAATGTGGCCCTTATTAAAGTCGCTCAGGTGCTTACGCTTGCCCATTTTTTGGCTTCCTGCACATCAACTTCGGGGACAAAATGTCCAATTGTCATAATGTTATGGATGATCGTTATGGCTGAGCATTACTCCACTGACATATTCCTACACTTACCTTTACTTAAAAACATTTCCAAAAACTAAGGTTTGTGTATTGCGAAAAACACATGCACAAGTAATTAAAACTCTCAAAAAAATATGCATAATCGAATTTATTTTAAGAGGACATGCATCATGCGTGACATTCTGTAGTAGACCAGATCCATCCCTGCATGTTAATGAATATGCAGTCTGAGACATTTCTACCTAGTGCACTCTATGCAAGTTCAACACTGAGTCTGCAAATTACTGAAGCATGGATGTGCTCCGAGGACTAATAACGCACATGTTCAGAGCCCGCTGATATCTTTATTAACGAGAGTCTGTAGTCGTTTCCTGTGATTTCATTATCCCGGTGTTTGTTTAAGGGCTGGATCTGATGCTCTGCTGATAAACGAGATGACGGCTCTCTCAGCACAATCACAGCTGCGGGATATCAGCACCTCTGACAAGCAGCTGTCCCAGCATGCACCAGGAGGAAGGGAGGGTGAGCAACTGTAGCGTGACGAGAGGAGCTGACGCAGCTGAAAGTGGCAGCGTTTAAACGCCGTGTCACTACAGTTTTAGTTCTCTCTCTCTCGTGCTGTCCAGCCAAAATGTATATCCAGATGATCGCTTGTTTAATTAAATGGTTCTGTCATCTGCGATGGCTTCTCTATGTATAAAAACCACAATGATCTCATCTGAAAGTTACAGAAGGAACAGATGAGCAGGATAAAGCAGGATAATATGATAAGGACTAAAGGATTACTTTAGACGTTTAGCGGGAAACCAGCAAAGTTGAAGTGTTTTGTAGAAACCTGAAATGTTTACATGCACGACTTTTTTTATTAATTATTAAAATAAATAGTTTCTATAGTAACAGGGACTTCTCTAACAGACTTGTTATGTAATCCAAGACTACACTCCTTTTCAACAAAAAAAAAACCAAAAAAACATTTTTTGTTAGAGGATGTGGATGCAACTTTTATGGAAGGAGTCTCCAGTGTCAGATTATTTGTAAAAGCCTGATATAAAGCTATAAGTTTTGTTACTGCTTCAGGATAGAGGAGTTTTCACCAGAGATGCTGATAATGTACAGACTGTTTATAGCTGCTATAACATACCCAAGTAAGGTAATTAAAGTAACATTAAACGTATTGCTTATACTATATACAGTGGTACCTCGGCATAAGAACAAAAATTTTGCAAGATATTTGCCTCGGCATACAGTACGAAGCATTTTTGGCACACGAGCAAATGAACCGAACACTGGCTAAGTCACACTTACATCCGGGAGTCGTTCAAAACTTATTGGAATCAGTGGAAAGCCAAGTGAAGCAAGTTTACATACTTTTTTGTGTAAGATTTAGTGAAGACATAGCACCACGGGTCCCAAGAAAGCTATCAAGGATGGTAGCAAGAAGAAACGGGAGCCGCTTTCAGTTTGGTTTTTAAAGCAGGCGGTCTCAAAAGGAATCACAAATTGAGATTAAGTGAGATTTAATGTCTATTAATTTCATATTAACTTCATGTACATGTCTTTTCTAAATGTTTTGAGTGTTTTTATATGTAAATATGATTATAGTGTTGGAAATTGGTAACATTGGTAATATTTTTCGGTGGCTGGAACGGATTATCTGCATTTACATTATTTCTTATGGGACAATGCATTTCACAATACGAAACTTGGCCTTAAGAACTCGCCTCGGGAATGGATAAAATTAGTAGGCCGAGGTACAACTGTACAAAATAGTTGTACTACTTATAATTACTAGATTGTTAATTTTATTAAACTGGGACATCGTTTCATCCAGTTTAATACATAGCTGTGTCAGAAACCACATCATGTCCATGTGCATAAATAAACAAGTATAGAGAGTGAAGGAGAAAGTGAGAGAGAGAGAGACATAAATGTCTAGGCATTGATGGAATTCCTGTCCCTCTCCCCATGAGACTGTGCAGTCAGGACATCGGCAATCTGTCCAGTTTCTTTCCGTGAGCTTGTGTGTCCTGGCTGTCAGCATGAACGCCTCTGCGTTGTACTTCTCCCAGGCTGATCGCTGGCTCTGCAGACTCATGAATCACTCCACCATCCGCTAGCAGCGCTTGACAGCCACTGGGTTCGCAGCACCGAGACGGGAATGCTGGACTTTGCACTTTTTCCTTTTGCTAAGTGGAACATCCATCCTGGCGACATAACACACTTCAGGCTACACGACTGTGTTGACTAATGACACTGACTGATCGAGTCTTCACTCGCTCAGCACACAGAGTGTTAAATCTTTGTCCAATCAGAGTGCAAATTAGTGTTGTGGATGCTAATAGAAATTAGCAACCTGATTAATTATCCTTGTTGCACATTGTTCACACTGGATCATCCAGCTGTTCGGTTTGAATACTGGATTAAAAAGAATAATAATATATATAATATAATATATATATATATATATATATATCAAATAGTATCAAAAAGGTTTGCTACATCTAGCTAATTAGTGTTAGCTTGCTAGTAAATAAGATAGCTACTTAGCATTATAATCGTTATGAGAAGCTTATGAGAGTAGCTAGTCACAGTGCTGTATTCATATCTTATTTATTTACATACATATATATTTTAAATTTAATTAAAAATATTTTTATTATTTTAATTACTATCCTATAATACTATACTATTACTATAATATTACTTTAGAATATTTTATTTATTTATCATGTATAAATAAAAAAGATAAATAAAAACATTGCAGTTTAAAATATTTTTATTAGAATATTACTTTATAATATTTTTTTATAATTTATAAATAAGATAAAACATCAATATTTAAAATATATATATATTTTTATTTATAATATTACTTATTTATAAATTATAAATAAAAAATATAAATAAAACATTGAAATTCAAAATAATTTTTATAATATTACTTATAATATTTTATTTATATTTTATAATATTTTAAATATAATGTGTTTGAAACGCATTTTAATCTAATGAATTAAAACCTATAAAAAGTTTTTTAAATGCATTTTTAAAGGTTATACAGTATAATATATTTAAAGTTACAACTAATTTATTTTAATTTAATTTTAATTAATTTTTCTACTTGGCAAATAAGATATCTGGCCTTTATATATGCTAAAAATAGGCATTTGTTACAATTTTCTTACTTGTATTGCTAAATGTAATAATAAAATTATAAAATACAATAAATAATACTTTCTAATTTATGTTTTCAAAAACACTTTTTGGTCTTTTTATTCATGGCGCAAAAAAATTTTTTTTAATAAATTTTATTTTAATGTTTAGTTATTTCAATACATAAGTTATTTGTAACTTTTTATAGAATTATACATCTATATATTTATATATTTGTTATTTATATATTAATGTTAAGTTTAATATATAACAAAAATGTTACATTTCATTTTATTGTTTAATTTAATGTTCATTTAAAATGAAATTTAATCTAAATTTTTAAGTACAAATTTTAACATTTTTCTACACGCCATAAAAATATTTGGATTAAAAATATTTACAATTTATTCATTACAAAAAAATCTATTAAAATTGTCACAAAAAGCAAAAAAAGGAATGTAAAGTATTAATTTTAGTTCACAATAAAAAAATCTAAATCAATTAAAAAAAAAATTTTACATTGCAAAACAAAAAACCCTTAAATGCATTATAATATTATTTTAAAATCCACGTTGAATATGTGTTTTGCACAGAATGTCCTGAACAAAACATCTGCACAGATGTTCAGGTTTTCACACATCACAAAATGCCCTGACATTTGATGTTTGTCCAGACAAAAATATGATTTTTAAAGACATTGACAAGTTTCGTGCAAATATATGAGTGAATAATAGAGTGTCTAAGCTTGAGATCTCACACACACACAAATACACACACAGACAGACACCATGATGTGATGGTCGGTACATTAGACTGATCACAGAGCTACACATGAGCCGACAGATATGATGAAGTGCTGTCACACGTGAGCCTGGGCTAGAACAACACCCGTTCATTTATACAGTAGGGAAAGCTGGAGCGAATGTCTGCGTGACACACAAACACACACACACACACACACACACACACACACACACACACACACACACACAGACACACACACACAGACACATATACACTCCATGCAGTCATAAAGCTTACCTTCATGATGTACTGCTGTTGTCAGGCTCGGCTGCTTATTCACACACACTTTCTCTCTGCTGCTCGCTGTGCGGGAAGACGTCCAAACAAAAAAGAGTGCACAGTTTTCACTGGAAAGCTGCTACACCCTGGCATGATTCCCTCTCTCTCTCTCTCTCTCTCTCTCTCTCTCAACATCCCCAGAGGGACCGAGACTCTACAGTTTCTTCTTCAGAAGACACACCCACTAATGTGCATACAGTCCAACGTGGCTCCATAAATCCTGAATGTTCCTGAGTGTAGTCCATCCTTCATGCTAACATGAACACACACACATACACCTTAAAGGAATAAATCCAGCATCCTCATAAACCAGAGTCACATGGGCAAAGAAAAAATCGTTGACCCTACTGTACATACACACTTGGAGGTGACAATACTGTGTGTGTGTGTTGGATTTACTTTTTGATGTCTTGACAATGTTGAGAAGTATTACTACGTATAAGTTAAGCTAATTAGTTAAACATAGGCGGCACGGTGGCTAAACAGCTAGCACCGTCAGCCTTGTACCTCCAGTGTTTGTATGTGCATGTGCTTGGTGGGTTTCCTCTGGGTTCTCCAGTTTCCTCACACAGTCCAAAGACATGCAGATTAGGCTAATTGCAGTTCCCAAGTTTGCCTGTATTGTGTGTGAATGCGTTTGTGAATGTGGACCAGAAAAATGGGAATAAATACAATATCATCACCATACAATGGTAAGCCTCCACGGTCCCTAGTTAGACCATCCTAGATGGATGGATGGATGGAGTTACACATTAAATTAAAAATGCAGTAATCAAAGTGAAAATTTTTTTTTGTTTTGGTTAGTTTTCTTTTTCTTCTACACACTGCTGTACTAGGCTTTGTGCAAGCTTTAGCATATGATTAGATTAGCAAAACAGACTAGCTTTACTAGCTATGTACATACTACAAGCTGTTCGAAAAGAAATGCAGTTTGGAACTAAAGCCGAGAGGTGAGACGTGAAGAAACGTCGCACTACACATATCACAGGAAATCGTTTGAGTGATTTGATTTGTCTCTTTAGCCTCGTACGTAATTTTACAAACGTACACATTTCATTACATTATTTTACATTAGTCTACTTAGGAGGGTGTGAATATTTTAATTATCTTTAAAAAAGATAAGCTACTGTTCTTTTAGCAAACGCAATATAAGTTTTAGTCTTACACATGCAATACTAGAGACTAGCTAGCTAGTAACATGTTTCCTCATAATTACATCTAAAACTGATGCAAGAAAGTTGTCGTTAATTCCAATTACAGCGCTCAGTTTTAACAGGGATTTCTTTTCGCTTTTGTAGTTCACAAACACCTTTTTTTCATCTTCGGACAACATGACAATAACCTAAATTAATTACCTCAGACAGCTCAGTTACCACAAGCTAGCTAGATTAGCTTGCTAACGTTAATTTATATGCTAATGTTACTGATTTTGAGAGGTGTGGCCTGGGGGGTGGG
>JAOVVB010229327.1:0-10429 GCA_028570985.1 Heterobranchus longifilis
TGAGATGCCTCTCTTCCAAAAGAAGAAGAAGACCATCCGTCTCTTCTGGAACGAAGTGCGTCCCGTGGACTGGCAGTGCAAGAGTCATAAATTCTGTAAGGAGTCCCTCTGGTCCAAACTGGAGCCAGTTAAACTGGACACATCCAAGATGGAGCAGCTGTTTGAGTCCAAATCCAAGGAGCTGCCTGTCACAAAGGTAACTTTGTGTTGTTACAGAAGAACCATGCAGAATTACTGTATACTTTTGGAGGTTTATTTTTGCAGTCCTGATTTGACTCGGTTTCTCTCCCATAGTTTAGGATTTCCTGCTATCCGGCAGCATATTAAAACGGATCATTTTGTGAGTTTAATGATAAATTTGGCCAAACCACTGTCACCCTGGGTGGCATTTAAACTCCTTCTCAATATTAGCGAGAAGAGAAAATCTTCTCTGTCATTATTTCATCAGTTTATCGCCTCCCATCCTGGCCTAATCCACAGCAAGTCAACAATGTGGAATTGGATGCAAGCTGCTCTCTGTCACATCTACATTTTCTGATAAAGGCTGATAGTTTTCACACATATTTTGTGTAATGCATCTTTAAACAATTCAGAGCTGTTTCCACTACTCAAGATATATGATTTAATATGAAAGTGTTGGTTTTTTTTTTAATCTCTCATAGAAAGCAGCCGTTGACGGCAAACGACAAGAAATCATAGTCCTGGATTCAAAACGCAGTAACGCTATAAACATCGGCTTGACAGTCTTACCTCCTCCTCGCACCATCAAGACCGCTATCCTCAACTTTGATGAGTACGCACTGAACAAGGAAGGCATTGAGGTAAGCATTTTTAAACACACGTTCTTTGTCGTATGCTGCATTCATATGGTGTTGGAATAATTCGAAAAATGAATTCCTGACTGGGAAAATTCACGTGAACACCCCCCCTCGAGTCCAAGTTGGCGTCATATTACAGAGAAACATGGCGGATTAAAGTAAATGTTGGGGTGATGGTCAGAGATATTCACGTCTTGCAATACGTACATGCACAAAATACGGAAAACAGCTATCAACGTGTTGTTTAAACACTTAAAATACAACATTTTTGTAGTGTCCGTGTTATTTCCACATTACGGTGTAAAGCTCATGAACACACTAAAGTCGGAAGATCGACTTCCCAAACTTGGGAAATGGGACGATCCGAGGAGCACATGAATGCAGCATAAATTGGTACTGCATAACTGGGGCTAACTGGGTCCATAATAAACATGGTTTTCTTGAATGATATTTACTCAGCACACCAAAATACACTGATGGAATTCCCCAAAGAAGAGATTTAGCTCCTCTAGATGGGATGGCCCACAGTGTTGACATATCATGTGATTTTCTGGCTGCACGGCTGGCTTTTTGGCTGTTCTCATATAATCAATCACGGCGATGAATAAAGGTTAGCTCCACATGCATATTTTCAGCTCGTTTTAAAAACCGTGCTACAGATGTTTCAGCAGATAGTGATTAAATGCTGCATCCCTTTGGTGTTATATAACCTGTAGATTTCAGAGATTCACCTTGAGTTCATGCTCAGCAGAGAGGAGTATTCCTCCCCACCTTTTCTCTCTGGAGATATTTCCAGCCGGACAACAAAAGCGAGGTTGGAAGTTCAGATGTCGCACAAGTTGGTGGGAAAAATTGAAAACATCTTAGATAAACAGAGCGAGAAATGTCAGAATCAATTTGTTTCCTCTCTTCTCCCTGTGATTTACTCCTGACATGTTATATAAAAGTATTACTCAGGCGTTGAAACACTTTTGATAGTCTGACTTGTTGAATGATCCTATAAGCCTGTTCCTTTCCTTCCCCTCTTCTCCTTTCTTCCTCCCTCTCCTAGAAAATCCTGACAATGATCCCCACAGAGGAGGAGAAGCAGAGAATCCAGGAGGCTCAGCTGGTCAACCCTGATATCCCCCTGGGCAGCGCTGAACAGTTCCTTCTCACCCTCTCCTCCATCACAGAGCTGTCTGCTCGCCTGCAGCTGTGGGCATTCAAGATGGACTATGAGCTTATTGAGAAGGTCAGACACATTCCTGTTTAATCACATGCAGACAATTCTTTACCATTCCTTTTTTTTTTTTTTTTTTTGCACTTACTTACTTACTGAATGCACTTACTCGCTTTCTTGCCTAGAGTTAGATCAATACCGCTATCATGTCTGTACGGTAAATATGAAGCCGCAGCTAGCCGTCACGTAGCTTACTGTAGCTTAGCATAAAGACTGGAGGGAAACAGCTAGCTTGGTAACAACAAGTTAACTGAATATGCTTACCAACACCTCTGAATCTCACTAAAACGACACTTTGTGGTTTCACAGGGGGTTATGTGACGGAATATTTCTTGTGACTGTAGACACAACCAGGCTAGCTGTCTCCCCCTGTTTCCTGTCTTTATCATTTTCAATTACATTTTGTTTATAATGTCCTATCATAACAAAAGTTATCTCAGGACACTTTTCATACAGAGCAGGTCTAGACCACGCTCAGTGATTTACAAAGTCCCATGGCATGGGTTTTACACACAACAGGGGCGAGAAAAAACACTTTATAACAGGTCAGAAACTTTGAGCGAAACCACTATTAACCACAAATAATAATAGTAGCAGTAGGAGCGGTCAAGTAGGACCATGGCGGCAGGCTCCACCACGATCAGGCTCCACCACGATCCAAGGAAACCTGCGAGACGAGAAAGGACTCCAGGGAAGATGCTCAGTTAGTAACGTGCATTAATGGGACATGAATGCATACAGATGGAGAGAGAGCGAGAAAGAGAGAGAAGCTCAGTGTATCATGAGAAGTCCCCCAGCGGTCTAAGCATATAGCAGCATAATGAAGAGCTGAGCCAAGGCAAGCCTGAGCCAGCCTTAACTACAAGCTTAATCAAAGAGGAACGTCTTATGCTAAGCTAAGCTAAGCTAACCGACTGCTGGCTGTAGCTTCATATTTCCCCTTCAGACGTGATCAAGTGACATCACTTGAGCCAGCTGATCAGACTTCATGCAGCTCCTCCTGCCGCCACAAAAGGCTTTAAACATTGTTGACATCTGTAAACAGACTGATGTGTAAAATCGGTGGAGTTCCCCATAAAATGTTTGTTTTTTTACTGTATATTGTTATCAGGGATACAGAAGAGCAGAATTAATTGGCAGAAATATATTGATAATGTGCTTCCTGACTTAATGTCCATGCTCTTTTAGGAAGTGGCAGAGCCTCTGCAGGACCTGAAGGAAGGGATGGACCAGTTAGAGAAAAACAAGACGCTCCGCTACATCTTGACCACATTGCTGGCCATAGGCAACTTCCTCAACGGCACTAATGTGAGTGACCCTCAAGACATATATGGCTTCCTCTTTTTTCACTTTCTCTCCCTCTGTCTTTTACCCACTTCCTCCATTTCCCCCCACGCCCCCTCCTCCTCCTCCTCCTCCTCCTCCTCCTCCTCCTCCCAACTCCCCCGCCAACATATTTATTTGGCAAGGATAACAGTGGACTCTCTATGTGTAGAAGAATGTGCTGCCTGACTGTCTGCACCAGACACTGTCCTTCTACAGTAAAAAAATGCTCGTCAAGGCCTCTGCTGAACCTGGCTGTGTCTGTCTGAGAGGAAAAAGGAGGGAGGTTGTGTGTGTGTGTTTTCTGACAGTTTGTGTTTGGCTGCTTGTGTGTGAACTTGCGTCTATGTCTTGCGTCTCACTTTGTGATGGGGGTTTCTGTGTGTATGTCTGTGTATTAGTGAACCTCTGGGATATGAGAGCCAAAAATGCAAAAGGGAAACATAAGTCATCAGCATCAAAACAAGTAGTTCCCGTAAATAATGGCTGCGTTTATATTTTGCAGTAAGCCATTTAAAACTGGCAGCAGAACAAGGGAGATCCTGTCGGGATTATGTCTTTCATGATGTGTTCGGTCTTTGGTGAGCAGAACAATCGGTCAGGTCTGAAGTAGATTGTGGTTTCTGATAATCACCAGTCTAATGAATCTACATATCTACTCGGCGCACTCCATTGAGCCCCTTTTTCTGACCGCGCCAAAAAGGAAATTCACTGCAATTTTGGTCCTCGACTAGGGGCTCTTGATTTTTAATTTCAGGCAGTTGTTTCCGTCCCACATTCTGACTGTGTTGCTGCGTCTACATCTGTAGGCTAAAGGCTTCGAGCTGAATTACTTGGAGAAAGTCCCGGAGGTGAAGGACACGGTTCATAAGCAGTCCCTGCTGCACCACGCCTGCTCCATCGTGGTGGAGAAGTTTCCAGACAGCACGGACTTCTACTCTGAGATAGGAGCCATCACCCGCTTGACCAAGGTTGTTTAGTTTTTAAAAACTCAAGAGAACAATTTGTCCACAGTGTCAGTTTGTTACTAGAGAGACCTCCGCAGTCAGTGATGAGTATCTGTCTGTGATATTGTTGTCAGGTGGACTTTGACCAGCTTCAAGACAATCTGGTCCAGATGGAGCGACGGTGCAAAGCATCATGGGATCACCTCAAGGTCATTGCGAAACACGAGATGAAACCAGCATTGAAACAAAAGATGTCAGACTTCCTCAAAGACTGTGCAGAGAGAATCATTATTCTCAAGATTGTACATCGAAGAATACTCAACAGGTATGCTCAGGTGTAGATCAAATGCTGGATTAGGTCAAATATTTATCGCATTTTGTCAAAAGTTCATATATTATATTCTATATTTTTTATCTTTCAATGGCATTTCCAACCATTTTTTAGTGTTTATTCATGGTGACTTTTTGAAGCATATTTAAACTTTGTTTCCACCAAAGGATTTTCTGTGATGTTTCTCTACACATCTGCAGGTTTCATGCCTTTCTGCTGTTCCTGGGCCATCCGATATATGCCGTACGTGAGGTCAGCATTCACCGCTTTAGTAAGATCCTGAGTGAATTTGCCCTGGAGTATCGCACAACAAGAGAGCGCGTGCTGCAACAGAAACAGAAGAGGGCCAACCACCGAGAGAGGAACAAGACCAGAGGAAAAATGATAACAGATGTAAGTGCTCCTCACCACGAGCAAGGGTCACACATACACTTTCTCCATTTCCTGGTCCTCGTCTTTGTTTACTTTGTTATTTCTCAATTCTATGAGACAATATGAGCAATCCCTAGACACTGGTTATAACCTTAATCTGGTTAAAGCGCCGAACGTGGCCATTTCTGACAGACGCAGCATACATTTGTAATGACATCAGCATAGTTCCTCGGTATTCACATGTATAGGTTACTGTAATAACAATCAGTGAGTTGTTTTTAGTGTATCTCATTCTGTAGCTGCAGCAGGCTAAGAAAGGCCAGAGCAAACACCTCCCTGCATGATTAAAATCCCTTAAACCCTGAGGAGTCGGCTGCTCAGAGCGGACTCCACAGCGTGCCTTGGCAGGGGCCCCTCTCTCTTCAAAGGGACCCTAATTCAATCACTGTGTGAAAATTCAAACCTTTGGATGTCCCTGAAGGAGAAATAACAAGGCCCACACGTTAACCACACTCTTACAAAGATGTTCAGTCAAATATGCCCCTCTGTTGCATAGCTTGTATCACATTGTATGTACCTATGTTTTTTTTTATGGTATATGGGGTGAAAATCTCATAGAAATGTTGATGTTTAAAGGAATAGTTTGATATTATTCACTTTCTTGCTGAGAGTTGGATGAGAAGAAAAGCAGTTTTACCTTTGTCCAAAGGTAAAACAATCCAACTGCCAATAACCCCCAGGTGACACAAAAAGTTTTTTGTTGTCTGAATGCTCAGCTACTGTACAGTCATGAGAGTGGTATCAATCTTTCTCAAAATGTTGAACTATTCCTTTAATATGTATGACACAAACCAAGCATTGCATGCTTCTTTATGATTTGAGAAAATGCTACAATCTACATAAAAAACAGATAGATTAGATAAACCCGTAGTGCGTTTATCAATCTGGAAACCTAAAAAACTGTTTCCTGAATATTTGTCACTTTGTATAGGAAAAGTTTTCACTTCACACCAGCAGTATACTGTATTTACAACACACCTTTTGGCATTTTTTCCCCCCTTCCATTTCCTTTATCTCTGTAGAGTGATGATGACGATGATAGCGAGGTACTGTATAGGGGGGTGACTTTGTGTGTAAACAAGCGCATGTGAACTTTGTTGTGACTAACATTCAACCAGACTGCTGTCATAACTTTGAACAATGATGAGTGTATTTATGAGGATGAACAAAGGACAAGTCATCAGTAAGTCATCAGACCTGGTTCTGTGTGCGTGTGACCTTACATGAATGAGGAAGCTTGTAGGTGATGACACGGAGAGAAAAAGAGGTGTTTGCATGATGTCGGCTGGAGTGTTGAGAGAATCTCACTAGGAGGAGTCACAGCGAATCCTGGTTCCTGCTCCTGTACTCTTGAACCTGGCATGTCTGCATTGTTGCAAGAAACAGTCTTTTTTTTTTTTGAGTGTGTGTCACAGAGTAAACAACACTTTAATCTGTATGTGAAACTTTCATCTCTATGAAATGACTAATGTTCTTATTCTAGGCTAGAAAGTGCTGTGTCACTAGTAAATATTAACCTGTACTGTCTGACGAGTTTCATATTTAAAACGTTCCTTTGTGGTCTTTCCCAAATACTAAAAGTAGTTTCACCATCTCTGACTCCTACTAATAAAATGTCAGATATTGTAACCTTGTGTCCTCCCCCTCCAGAGTGGTAAATTTGGCAGTGCCCCATCAGATGCACAGGAGTCTCAGGGTATCCAGTATGCTGAAGATGCAGCTGAACATGAGAACATGAAGGCCGTACTAAAGAGTAGCCTCCAGAGTGGAGAGAGCACAACGTCCACGGTGCCAGGCCTCCGTACACGCACCAGAGCCAGCAGCACCAGAGGTCAGTCTCATAAACATGTTATACTGTTACAGCCCCAACATAGCTTTATATTTGCATTCCTCTGTGGCCATAACTGCTCCAGGAGCACAGCACGAACATGTCCGTTTTATTGAAGTAATCCCACCTGAAACCTTTAAGCTAATCTTTCAATAGGTCTGGTATTTTTAGCCACATTAGCAGCATGGCTCTAGGGATGACAGTGTCTCTCAGTAAGGTTGTCTCTCCGCACTAGTATAAATAGTATAAATCATAGTACAGTATGTCGTCAAAAATGCAGAAAAAACATCATAGAGTAGTACGTCGTCAAAAATGCAGCAAAAAAAGTAAAAAAATGCAGAAAAAGCATCGTAATATGGTATGTCGTCGAAAATGCTGCAAAAACATCATAGTATAGTATGTTGTCAAAAATGCTGCAAAAACATCACAGTATAGTATATTGTTAAAAATAAAGCAAAATCGCCATAGTATAGTATGTTGTCTAAAAAGCCCCAAAAGTCACAGCACTGTGTCTCGTCAAAACTCCCACAAAAACGCCATAGTATAGTGTGACGTATTGTTTTTGCAAAAAAGTCCAAAATGCCGAAAGTGCCTCATATTATAGTATGTTGTCTAAAAAGTCCCCCAAAAGTCATAGCACAGTGTCTCATCAAAAATGTCATAGTATGGTATGTCGAATTTTGCCCAAAATCCCAAATTATGAAAATGCCTCTTATTCTAGTATGTTGTCTAAAAAGTCCCCTAAAAGTCTGTCTCATCACTGTCTCATCTGTCTCATCACAAAAACAAATAAAAAATGGCAGAATATAGTATGTCTTCAAAAATCCCACAAAAACGGCATAGTATAGCATGTCGATTTTGGTCAAAAAATTTCAAAATGCCTCATATTCGAGTATGTTGTCTAAAAAACCCCCAAAATGCATGGCACAGTGTATCGTCGCAAAAAAAGAAATCAAAAACGTCAGAGTATAGCACATTGTCAAGAATCCACCCAAAACGCCATAGTATAGCATGTGTTTTTTGGACAAATATCCAATGCTTTCAAAATACCTCATATTCGAATATGTGGTCTAAAAAGCCCCCCAAAAGGCATTGAACAGTTTATTTTGTGAAAATGTATTACCATTTAGCACAGACCTGGGCAAATTGCGGGCCCGGATGCGGCTCGCTGAAAGGTTCTGTGTGGCCCCCAAGGCCATCATGAGCACTTAGAAAAACTGCAGTTAAAATATAACAAAAGCAGTCAATATGATTTTGCTTGCCATTTAACTGTTATTGGGCCTTTATTCTGAAATGTGTCAGTGCTGTGTTTACTGGTAATGATAACAAACGGTTCTTTTATATTAAACTGTGAATTTATTCACTTGATGTCAGATGTCTTCTTCTGTTGCTGCTACTATCATTGCATCCTGTATCCGGTATGCATTCCGTACTGTAAAACTTCACATTTTGGACCCTCTCTTACAGATGCTCCACCTTTCAGCTGTAGCCAACTGCACATCGCAACATCCGAGACTACACCTGACTTGAAGGCCCTCGCTCACACTCATCAGAGACTTCATTCCTCACAGTGAGTAACATTTGTGTCCGGCCCACGGCAGGCTGATCAATTTCTCATATGGCGTGTGTTTGATAACAATTCATATTTAATGGGAATCCACTGAATGTTAGGTTGTTCATGGCAAGATCTTAGTTAGGGCTGGGCGATTAATCAAAAACAAGATAGTCGAGATAAAACGATTATTGTGCCGCCTTCCGTTTCACAATGATGCTCTTGTTTTGTCTTGTATTATAAATCTAGAGCACCCCACCCCTCGAGTTATTGACTGTAATATGTTGAATATAGATTATTTACTTCTTTTTTTCAGTTGAATTAGGCTATATTTAAAGTTCAAGAAAATTCTGTTAAAAAGTAACTTTTTTTAAGATCATGTTTCCAAAGTCAATGAGTAATTGTGCTAAATAATCGTGATGTCAATATTGACCAAAATGATTGCGATTATGATTTTTGCCATAATTGAGCAGCCCCACTGTAAGTCCACAGTTGCTGTGGCCTTTAAAATGCGATACATCAAATCCTCTTCTGCATGTGCATCTTCTGCTACCACACACTATGGCAAAAAAAAACCAATGGTTTATCACCATATCATATATTATTTCCCATTCCAAGGTCAAAGATGCGGCGCAGGGCTCACTCATTAAATTGTAATTTAGTGCGTAACGGGGCTAACCAAGACTAACTCATTATCCATATCACTCAATTTAACACCAAAGGTTTCTATGATTATCTTTTTTTCATCTCGTTATCAACAGTTGATTTACCAGTTAAACTGCAGTAGTTGAACATTGACAGATGGTGCTTCTGAATTTGAGCTGCAAATGTGTTTGGCCATTAGGCCTAATTGACAAAAAAATACAATGCGGCCCTGTCAATATGTGGCTTTTTCTGAACTGTGCAAGCATCAGCAGAGTGCAATTCAGACAGTATCTTGGTGTCTTTTCCTCACATGTACACATCCATCCTCACACTAATAATATAATATATAAAGTTATACTACAATAAGTATGTAATACACTGTCAATAGGGTTGTAACCTACCTACTGTTACATAGCAGTTTTGTTTCTTTGTATTGCTTCCTGTGTTGTATAAACATATTTACCTGAAAATTGTAAAGCAATCAAATTCCACAATGTGATACAAGGGTGCATCAACTACAATGAAATACGGTCTCGCTTATTTTTGTATTTGCTTCGCTGAAACTAAACATAAACTCAATTGAATCATATGTAATACAAAGGGAACTCTTTGACATTTTCTGCAATGATACTTCTCTACTCTTTCCAGTAGTATGTAACATACATACACTGCAGCTGTTTTGTAAGGTTATAAGCATGGCTGTTTACACATGCAATACAGTTGCAGTTGTTTTATCTTATCTTTGGTGACTCTTTCCTTCTGCATATTAGTGCATATTCTATTGTGCAAACCAGAACATTGAAGGAAAATCGGACATATTTAATAAATACGTGTCCTCGAGCTGATTTCCGTAGAGCTGTCACTAAATTGCATGGGGGAATTGTATGGCTTATTAAAAGCAGGTTTACTGATTTGTTGTGAAATACACAATAAAAAAAACTTAATATAGTTGATGATTGATTTAGATTTATTTATTTTTTACATGATTAATGTGTGGCTATGAACTGTAACCGTCACTACATACACATATTAAATATGCTCGGAAATGGACTGATGCACATCACACATGAACAAGCTTGCTTGTGCTTCATATACTGTACATGTCAAAGAAATATATGTAGGCTGCATGCACCCACCTGCTCAAACACACTCACACTCGCATGCACACGCACACACACACACACACACTCTCCCTCTTTTCCCCATCCTCGGCACAAAGTCGCCCACATGCAGGTCCTCAGCCCACCCAGCTTTGCTCCAGATGCTCCCATCACCTGCTCCAATGCTATTAACCCCCCCCCCACACACACACACACACACACACACACCCC